>BQNB010088681.1:0-27600 GCA_026074375.1 Tanacetum coccineum | reverse complement strand
GACTGTTGTGATCAATGTTATACAAATTTAAAGAATTTTTAAGCAATTTCAAAACCTGATTAGCAGGGTGACCCTATCTATTATGCCAAACTTCTTTAGACATATAACAAACCAAAAAATTACTTTGATTACTAACAACAAACTTATCACAATCAACAACAAACATATACAGACCAACTTATTCACTACTAGTCCCCAGAATTTTCTTCTTTTTCAAATCCTGAATGAGACATTTAGTTTCATCACAACAAATAGTCAATTTATTGTCTTTTATCAACTTATGCACAAACAAGACACTAACGCAGTACTCAGAAACAACCAAAACATCAAATAAAACAACATTGCTATTCAATCTAAGATTTTCAGTATGAGTAATTTTGGCCAAAGTACAATTAGGATGTCCAACAGTAAGTTTTAAATCACAGATGTCAACCAAATGAATAATATTTTTAAGGTTATTGGCCATGTGTTGATTAGCCCCAGAGTCAATTATCCATCCAAAGTGATAATTGACTCTATTTAAAGTAACATTAGCACAAAAAAACTTATAAAAATACTCATTAAAAAACACATTGTAGTTAAAGAATGAACAGAAACCACTACATGCCATATTGGCATGAGCAGTAGACCCAAACTTATCATTCATAAGACTCGTGAGTTTCAAACCTGCTCATTAGTAAAGGACAAACTACCTGTCGATATTTTAATTTCATTGTTACCCACAAAAGTCCCTCTAGTATCAGCATTATTATTTCTGTTGTTGTTAAAATTACTAGCAGGTCTCAAATTAGGATTCCTTTTAAAACCAGGTGAGTAACCAATGATCTCAAAACACCTTTCAATAGTGTGACCTTTCAAATTACAATTCTTACTTAGCAAATTGTTGTAATTTTCTCTATTTCCACTATTACCATTTCCATTATTCGTATTGTCATTGTTCCAGTTACCATTACCATTATTCTTTTTATTATCATTAGTTATAAAAATAAACACAGAAGCCTAAGGCTTATCAGATTTGACAGAAGTATAAGGGATCCCTCTGTGGGATTCCTCTCTGACCACAATCACAAAAGCATCCTTGACTTCGGGAAGAATTTCCCTAGTCAAGAGACTGCTCCTTATGAGTTGATAAACCACAATCATAAAAGCATCCTTGACTTCGGGAAGAATTTCCCTAGTCAAGAGACTGCTCCTTATGAGTTCATAAATGTCATTCAGGCCCATAAGAAATTGCATAAGTTTCATGAGCTTACTATGATCAATCAACTCAACCCTAGCCTCACAAACACAATCAGAAAGTTTAGCTAAGATATCAAATTCTCTCCATAGAGAATTCAACTTATGATAATATTCAGAAACAGGTAAACCACATTGTTTAAAACTATTTTTTTGCAACAAGTTAAACACAATTGAACCATTAATTTTATCATAGGTTTCTTGCAATTCTTTCCAGACAATAGCAACACTATTAGAGAAAACATAACCAAGATAAACATCTTGGGATAAAGATCCCAAAATACAAGACGAAAGAACAACATTACATCTATCCCACAGATCACTTAACAAATTACTAGCAGCATAATCATATTTAACACAAGAACCAGTAATAAAGCCCATTTTATTCTTAGTTTGAATAGCAAGTTTCATAGCACTTGCCCAAACCCTATAATTTTAACACCATTCAATTTAATGCTAATTAAAGGAGTCACATTAGAATCATTAGCATACAAATGCAAAAGATACTAGCATCCAAAGAACTAATCAGAATATCCACGGAGAACAGCAAAAAACAATTAAGAAAACAAAACAGAAAAAGACAAAGAACAACCAAACAACAACAAACTAAACAAATAACGAAGAACAGATAAACAAAAAACTAATAGAAAAATAGAAAAACTAACAAAGGATAAACCAACACTCCAAGAACAAACAGATAACCGCCAATTTTCTAAAACTTTACCAAACTAGTGTTGCAACTCTACAATCTACCTAAAAATCTAACCTTCAGCAATCTAGACTCAACAAAACTAAAGAACAAGAAATTAAACCACCAATCACACCCAAGATCCACAAAACCCCAGTTTAGAGAACTGGGATAGGCCATAGCAAGTTTTCGTACCACTCAAGGTGGCAGGTCAAGGTGTTAACCTATTCGTTTGACCCTCTAAACCATGATAAAGTATCTCTTAAGGGAAGAAAGACAACTTACAGTACTATTATGACAAGAAGCAATGGAAGAAACCTTAACTACTCTAGATTCACTTAGTCTAGAGTAATTGAAGCCTAGAAAGATCTCAATCAACCTCAGAATACCAAGATCTTAAAACCTCCAAAATAGAAAAATTATGGTTTCCAAGAATCTAACCAATTAATAACCAAAACCAGTTAATCAATCGATTAACAATACCAGAACCTCAGAAAACTACCAATAGATCAAAACCAACAATATAGAAACCATATTTTGTTATTAATATTAAAATTAATGGTGTCTCCATCTTTAAGGTTACTTATTTTTAGTATTACCCTTACTTTTGCCACGCTCTAGGTGATCCATATATTCCTATGCTAGCTCTTGAATCATGTCCTCATCATCCCCCCTCTCTTTATAAGAACTCGTCCTCGAGTGCTTGCCCTCATTCACGTCCTCGGAGTGAAATTCATATATATCTGACACATTAAACGTCTTCGAAATACTCATAGTATTTGAGAAGTCTACCACATAAACATTATCATTAATCTGTCGAAGTATTTTATACGAACCATATTTCTTTGGCTGTAGCTATTTATAAGTCCCAACCGGAAAACGTTCTTTGAGAAGAAACACCATTACATCATCTCCTGCTTGGAACAACTTCTTCTAACAATGTTTATTCGCTACAAATTTGTACTTAGCATTTGCTTCGGTAATGTTGGCTCGCACAACCTCATGAAGAGTAGCCTTGACAGGGCCACATATTTCCCCATCCTATTTGCTTGCTTGAACATTCTTCTTTCTCCGATAATAATTAAAATCAACTAAAATCAAAACTGTGCCTAGGAGAAGGTCTTTTACATAACCCCTTTAAATGGTTTTGTGGAAATGGAAAGGAAGGGGGGGTGTGGGAAAAAATCTCGTGGGTGGTGTGGGGGTTGGCATTGGTGTTATGGGGCCGAATTTTTGGTGGATAACACGCGAGATCTTTGCGTATGTATACAGTAGAGATATAGGGAGTATTTGGAAAAGGTACTTTACACCTTTAGCAACTTGGGGATGTTAGTAACTTTATAGAACCTAGGGGTTAGAAAAGTAACAGAATGGTGAATTAAGTATAGGTAGAAGATATTATGTTGACTATAAACTAGCCTCATGCATGCATGCACTCTTTCTTTTTCTGATATACTTAAACATAAATCACTACTAAACTCTTCTTTAGTTCACTCTCAAAACCCACGGACACAAAACCCTTGCCTAAAATAATCCATTGGTTTGATTTGTTCTAAGATTAATATACAATAGCGTCTCGCTCCACAAAATACATAAGGAATATATTTCTAAGGTATTTGTTCTGTGCAATAGCATGGTGTTCATCATTTTGCAAGTAATAAGAAGAAAAGGAAAGAATGAGGGTTTTGGAAACCTTATAATCTAGGTGTTTGTTTAAGCCTCGCTATGAAAGCGCTACAGATGATTCTGATGTCATATCGTCAAGAAACATGGGTTTTAGAATCATGTTTTCTCAGTTGTTACTCGCATCTATTGAGTGAGGTTTTACTTAAAGATGCCGTTATACTTTCTATTTGTGTCTCTATGATCGTAGTATGTTTTACATGTTAAATATAGCCATAGAGATCACCATAAGGCATACTCTTTGTCCTAATATGGTAAAATAGAGTTTTATTTATGTTTTATGATATTTTTATGCTATTACTTCTTGGTCATATGTGGTCCCTATTACTATCATGGAGAAAAGTGAAAATAAAAGTATGTTAACCTTGGATATAAGTATATAAGATGTTTAGGTTAAATTAGGTTTTATAATGTTTTCTAAATCTTCACATTTGTAAATAACAATTGAAAGTAAAGAGGGCATTATGTGAAGAATGTTACAATGAATTTACAAGGACTAGGGATTGTGATACTTGGATATTATTATAAGTACCACATATGTTTAAAAATATGGTTACACGAGTTTTTATAATAAACTAGACTAAAGGGAAAATGATACAATAGTGAAGAACAGAAAGTTTTTTACTAAGTTATACACTTATATAGACATATGGCGTTGCTGTTTTGAAGAAGTTACGTAACATTTAGACTCGTAGGGTAATGAATATTTTTATAAAAATAATACGCCTCATGACGATTACATGAATGATAAAGTAAACGTCGAAAAGCCAAAAGTTCTATAACTCTGAAAAAGATGACGTTAAAAACGAGTTTACGAACTTTAAATACTTTTGTTAAATACTCTCGCCTTATTATAAAAGTTACTATTCATTTACAGAACTTGTATTGTTGCAGTCATAACAGATCGCTCTAAACAAAGATATGATATATAGGACTGATCTTAGAGATTACGAGGATCGCACACTCACGAAAGAGCTCTCGTTAAAAACGAGAACTAATATAACGCGAATAAACTACGGATCATTTTCGATAATTAAAGTTTATAAAAGTAAATTTATAAACTATGAGAACGAGTAAAAAGTACTGATGTCATCAGCGGACCCAACTTGTGTAAAAATATGATAAATCTTTTGTAGTAACAAGAGATTCTACTCGAAAGGAATCGGCTCTAACAATCGGTTTAAATAAACGATAAGTTATTACGAATTACTCAAAGTTTACTAGCTAATTTAAAACCCTTAATATACGACAAACGAGCCTGTTTCCTTAGGTGTGGAACAGGTAATTGTATTACTATTCATCGCCAGAATCTTTAGAAAAACTTAGAAAAGTAATAATTTTGAATACGTACGCTCGTCTTTAACTGACGAGACAGTCGTTGGGCTCGGAACGTAAGAACTCGTGAGCTTTAGCGAACGTGTGCTACTGATTATTTTAAAACGACCCAATTAGGTCATTTTTATGAAAAGTCTACTTTTAGAAACATTTCCTTTATAAATATATATTTACTAAAATCGATTAGTCGCGGTGTGATAATCTATTATAGAATATTGATGGTTATCAAACAGTGCCTAGAGATTACTAGGGAAGTTCTCTCATAATATCCGCGGCCTCTCTTCGCGAGGTTTCGTATCGATGAGTTGTTGGATTTACGATTTAAAGTGTCCTAAACTCCTCGTACGTCATGTCATGACCTCTTTAATTATGAATAGCGACCGGAACAGAATTAGTACTCTGAGAGTAACACTATAGAATGATAAAAAAAATTCAATGTTATTTAAAGTACTCAGTACTTATACGGCCTTAATTTAAATAGGTTGCATTTATACGACTTGCGTGGACGTTTGTGTGATTATTTGGACTATCTAGAGACTCAAAGAGTGAGTTTCATCAAGCCCCACTTATTCAGTTTTTATGAATTTACTATTACTTGGGGTGCGAAACTATGCATTGGTTTTTAATAAAATTGGCGCAAGTGTGTAAAGTATATTGATTATGTGTTTGACTAAGTAGCGATAACCCTCCTGCAGTCCCATTACATGAACTGTCAATTGCATAGATGTAGTTGTCTAATTGGCATTATGTGACCGGCGATATGATATAAATAGATCTTTGGGATTAACCTCTCCCGTTTGCGGTGATTAGCGTATCACTGGGAACGAACGTTGACATGTCGGACTTGGATGTTGTGGTTACAACATCTGTTACGGGCAAAATAACTGCTAACAATAGCAAATATAGGGGAGCTCGGTGTGCATGAGACTGAGTTTGCAAACAGTTATATGGTTTGTGAATTGTTGGGCATCTGTTTGTAACATCACGGGAAAATCTTTCGGTCCTGCATAACTTAAAGACATAAAAACCTAGATGAAGTTCTATCCAACTATTTTGTTGACGTTTTTAAGCAATGTTTTCAGGAGGGTCATTAGGCACGAAGGATGCCAAGGATTCGCATTGGATTATGTTTTGGTTTGCACTGTTGATTTAGAAAGACTTATGTGCATAATTGTTTGGCGAAATCCCTGTTGTCTTTTGTAATAATAAACAAAAGTACAAGTAAGCTATAAGCTTTTGTATTTTGTATTTTATTTAAATCAATGTATCAATCTAATTAAGACTTTTGTGTCGTTTCTTATATATATCTTGTGTGTTGATCTTGAAGTAACATTTGCCCCCATATTGTTGTGTCTTGTTGTTGCAATTGAGGATTGTCTTTCATGGAGAGATATAGTTGATATTGTTGTTCTGGAACATAGAGAGTTTGTGTTTGAGCTGGATGAACATGAAGGATGTGACCAGACATATAACTTCTTACTGACGCATCAACTTGAGAAGGAATGTGATTATCAATTGCTTTATGAATTTGGTAGGAGATTTCAGCTTGTATATTCCCTCCCTCTTGTAAAATAGCTTTAGCAATCATCCGTTCTATCTCTTCTTTAGTCTTTTGTCTTTCCATAATCAGCCCTTTTGCAACATATACTGGAACTTGATCTCTGACCTGCTCAGGAACTTGCTTTTTCACCTGCTCCTTAATATGCGTATCTACTATGTTGGGTAATGATTCGACCATTACTTCTTGGAGATGATCAGCAAGTGTATCGAATGACTTCCTTGACAAAAATCTTTCTTTGAGATGTTCAAACAAATATGTATACCGTCCCTGTAACTCCTGAAAGAAATGTTTGTATCGTTTGAACCGAGCAGGTTTGGCTTTAAACAATGATAGAAGTCGGTTTGCTCTAGACAATTTGGTGTGTTGTGATCTTGATGATGATGTTGTTTGAGTATGAGTTACCGTCAATTCCTGGAGTTTCTCAGTATCTGAAGATACAAGATTAGTATGAGTCCTAGGGGATCTAATTAGTGTGGGGGATGGTGTACTCCTAGACTCCTCTATGATCTTCCCTTTCTCTCTTTGCTTTAATTCATACACTTCATCAGTTATTTCATCATCCTCTTCATTAACATTGACAGGTATGACAACATTAGTAATTTCCACCTCTTCATTATTAGTGATCTCCACCTCTGGACTTTCCTTATCACTCTTGGGCTTTAAACTAGTTCCGGGAATCTATGGTTCATCATTCCTAGGAGATAAACTATCATCAATAACATTCTCATATCCTTTCACCATCTTTTCAATCTCTTCAGACGCCAAGTGCTTGTTGACCAGTTCTACATTTTCTCTAGCTTCTTGTTCTTCGCGACTTTTATGCTCAGCTAGACTTCATTGTAATGTGTCTTGTAAGATCATCTCATCTGCTTTATCAATAGTTGGCATTTGTTGGGAATTATGAATTCCTAACTTAGTACCGTTAGTGATATACTTAGTACCGCTAGTTATAGTTAGTACTGACAGTACAAAGTGTTAAGTACTGCTCAGATAGTTAGTACCGTTAGTATAAAATAGTTAGTACCGTTTAAGAGATATGTATGAGATATTATAGGAAAAGATATGTATTATCTTTTACGCATTTTGTAAGCCTGTTAGGGTTTATCCTTGGTCTATAAAAGGAACCCTACGGCATTAGAGAGATGACTTTTCAGTGATCATCCAATTGGAATTTGCATGCCAACTTTATCTTTGTGTCTTCTTGAATTAAAGATATTTTTCATTATGTCATCCATCTTGTAGATTGGATACAAGTCTCGACACGTCTGATATTTTAGAAGATAGTCATGTAATGACTAACGAAGATACTTTGTACATCTATGGATATGTAATACGAGAGAAGTTGGATGAAATGAAGAGAATAGTAAATTCCTTCCCATAGAAGCTCCGCATAATCCACGTGAATATTATTGACAAAGCAATACATCATTTGCATTATCTGCAATGGTGATTGATCCCATCCCGTGATACGTGTTGTCAAGCACTTGGAAAATATCTTGCATAATGTTTGCCATGGTTGTAGAAGACTAGTTGTCTTAAAGCTTAACGATGTCTTCAGTTCCATTGTAAAGCCTAATTGTTGTTTATAGAATGAAACATTCAAAAAAAATGATGTGGTTGGCAACAGAATGAATTATGATTGTTGTTATTTGCTTGAGGTAGATGAAAGATTGTTCTGAAGGCATCCAGTGTAAGAGAAAGTTCTTTCTTGTCCAACATAAACCTAAGCCTATACTTTGAACCATCTTCCTTCAAAGTATGCCAGAACTGTGCCATATATATCCATGGTACGGAGGAAGAAGCTAAAATGCTGAATCTTAATGGATGATTCTTGATGATGTTTGTCAGAATTTTGCTTTCCGGTGGGCATTGTACATGTTCAAAGATCAACTTTCTTGTAGCAGCCATTAAGATCTTATCGTGTTCCGAGGACACATTCGTCAGAAGACCATCCAGCTGCATGTTGTTTGTTGTGGCCTAGTGAAGATAACTGAATTGAATAAAATGGAGATTTTAGGTACAAATTTTTCATTTGACATTTTTGTCTCTTTCCACTCTGTCTGTTTTATATGTTCTGGCAATTCTTTTTTGAACATAGTTTGATCAGATCTTCTTCATGTGGCTTGTTCTTCTTGCTTTTCTAGCACATGCCATACGCCTTAAATTCAAATTATTCTTTTGATTTATCATTTTGTGTGTTTCTGGCAATTCTTAATTCGAACACAACTTTTGATTTGCTTTTGCGTATTGATTTTTCTCTTCTTTCTGTTTTTTGAATATCCTCCACCAGAAATTCTTTGTGACCTGATAATATCCTCACCAGAAATTCTTTGTGACATGATAATCTTTCAAGAATGATGAAGATGTCTCTTTTGATTTTGAATCAAGACACTTTTGTGAAAAATGAAAAAGAAATCATACAACTTCTTAAAATCGTTTTTGTGAAAGAGTATCATTTTTACACCATAACAGATTTTGAGAACATTTCCAAAAATCTTTTTGACAAAAAACTTTCTTTATAATGATAATCATAGAATCACAAATCCACAATTGAATGGTCACTAAGTCACTAACTCCTCATTCTGTTCATTGCAGAAAACGAATGAAACCGGACATGACTTAGACCACTTAAACAATTAAGACTTGGATTTTTAGATTCAAGTTATAAAAACTTTTCCACTTTCACTTTTTGACATGAATCCTAATCAATGAAGACAAACACATCTAATTCAATAACTGAATGGTCACTAAGTCACTCACTCCTCATTCTGTTCATTGCAGAAAACGGTCGAAACCGGACATGACTTAGACCAGTTAAACAATTACGAATAGACATATTTGACCCAAAGCTTAGAATTCATAAAAACTTGATTTCTTTTTCCCAATCATTTGATTTTTTCAAAACACATGAGAGACTGATCTTTTTGTTCCACATACATTTGAGCATTAATCATCATAATCATGCAGAAAATATGAGCACATAAAATTCAGTAGTTAACCAAAACAAATTCACTTATCCACAAATCTCATTTGTACTGATTTTTGACTTTTTTTTCGACATTACGGAGTTTGACTTTTTGACATTTACTGAGTTTCGCAATAGAGATAAGATGAATCCCTTTAACTTATGAAAAACCAAACTCGATCCGTTTATGTTTTATTGTCATTATTCTGACTCCAAAAATTAGAAATCAAATCAAACTTGATAATTACCAAACTCGATAAACATCATACCCATCCGAGTTTCCTTATCAGCATCGAGTTCATGATCTTAGACCTTTTCTAAGTTATTTTTCATCTATTTCCACATAATCATTGTTTATTTTAGTCCTTGATTGCAACCAGTTATCATTAACTTGATAAAGCACAAACTCGGTAACCCCTAAATCATACCGAGTTTAAACTCGATAATGCTAACACATCTAATATCTGTTTCACAATTCATGCCAACTTACGTTTGAGAAAGAAAAACGTTTGTAATCGTTGTAATGAACTCAAAAGGCTTTCGTTGATTTTCTGCTCAAACTCGATAAGAGGACTCGGTGAAAGAAAAGTTAAAATGAAAATCATTTCTTCCTTTTATAGCAACCGAAAAAGATTCAGAAATTACACTTTCAGTCCCTTTAGTTTTACATTCCGAATTTTGATTTTGATTTTTTCAAAAACTCCCCCTCGAGTAATGAAGTCATTTCAAAATTTGTCCACCATTATCAAAAACTCCCCCTTGGAATGAAATCATACTAAGCACGTAGTCCGAAAATGAAGATGTTTGAGTTTAAAATAAAAACTCCCCCTTGAAAATATAGCATATTTCAAATTCAGTTTATTTGAGAGATCATTGTTTTTATTTTATTTCCGAAATGATGTATATGAATGAAAAATTTTCAATTACTCCCCCGCAGATTATGATTCCGTATTTTCAATTGAAAGCTTTTTATAAAAACTTGGAATCATGAATCTAATCATGTGATCTTTAAATTATGTGTTTTTTTAATAATAAAAAAATCTTTTTGAATTTTTGTATTTTTCAATTTTTTATTTTGTTTTTGAAAAATGTATTTACATGTTTTTGATGTATGATCTTTTCAAGAAGATAACTTTGTCAGGATTTCCAACTGTGTTGGAGTCATACATCTCATACCAATGCGATGATCTAGATACTCAAAGCATTCTTTTGGAAGAGCTTTAGTAAATAGATCCGCAAGTTGGTATTCTGTCTTGACAAAGTAAAGTTCCACATTACCTTTCTCAACATGTTCCTTAATAAAATGATACCGGATGTCTATGTGCTTTGTCTTGGAATGCTGGACTAGGTTGCATGAGATAGCAATAGCACTCTTGGAATCACAATACATCAGAATTCGGTTGTATTTGTATCCGTAATCAAGTAGTTATGTACGCATCCAGATGACTTGTGCACAGTAGGCAGACAAGGAAACATATTCAGCCTCAGCAGTAGACATCGCAGTACAATCTTGTTTCTTTGAACTCCAACTCACAAGCTTTTCACCTAGAAATTGCAATCCTCCTGATGTGCTTTTACAATCATCTTTACATCTTGCATGGTCCGCGTCTGAATAGGCAATTAGTTCAAATCAGAAATCCTTCGGATACCATAGGCCCATGTTATAGGACTGTCTTAGGTACCGAAAGATCTGTTTAACCTCTTTGAGGTGTTTGACCGTAGGACGTGCTTGATAACGAGTACATACAAAAGTAGCAAAAGCAATGTTTGGACGACTGGCTGTTAGATACATAAGCCCTCCTATCATGCGACGATAAGTCGTTTGATCAGTAAGAGTGCATTGAAAATCAGCATCCATCCTCTCACTTTCCATAGGTGTGCTCATGGAGACACACTCATCCAGACCATGTTTCTTTAACAATTCAATCGCGCATTGTGATTGACTTATGAATATGCCACGGGGAGATTGATGGACTTGAAGTCTAAGAAAGAACTTTAGTTCACCCATCATTGACATTTCAAAATTATTTTTCATTAGGATTGCAAAACGTTTTGAAAAATCTGGATTTGTTGATCCAAAGATAATGTCGTCAACATAAACTTGAACAAGTAATAAGTCTCCCCTGTGACGTCATGTGAATAAAGTCGGGTCAATAATACCTTTGGTGAAACCATGTTCAATTAGAAAAGAAGACAATTTGTCATACCATGCACGAGGTGCTTGCTTAAGACCGTATAGAGCTTTTTTCAACCTGTAGACGTGATCTGGGAATTTTGGATCAATAAACCCTTCAGGTTGGCTGACATAAACTTCTTCTTTCAAAGGACCATTGAGAAAAGCCGTTTTAACATCCATTTGAAAGATAATGATATTTTTATGAGCAACATAAGCAATAAACATCTGAACGGCCTCAAGATGAGCAACATGAGAAAATGACTCTTCAAAATCAATGCCTTCTTCCTGCTGTTTCCTTTTGCCACAAGATGAGTTTTGTTCGAACCACAATATTTTCAGCATCACACTTATTCTTCCAGAGCCATTTGAGAGTAGTAATATTCTTTCCTTTTGGACATGGAATGAGTTCCCAAACTTGTAGTCTCTCAAATTGATTCAACTCATCTTGCATGGACTCAATCCAACTGTGATCGGCCATAGCTTCTTTAATATTCTTTGGTTCGATAGTGCTGACGGTTAATGCATACATGCATATCTCAAAATCTGTTTGTAGCTTTTGACGAGTCATTACAGGTTTGGATGGGTCACCAATAACTTGATCTAAAAGATGATCTTTTGTCCAAACGTGAGTTGAGGGTTGTACTTGGTGGAAATTCTGCACATTTAATGGTTCTAAAGCTGCCGTAGAGGATTCAATTTCCTCATGACTTGGAGTATTATATGAAACAAAATCCAGATTGCCATTAAAATTAGCAGAATCTTCTTGATTGAATTCATCAGCATCTGTCAAAGAGATTGGAGAAGTTTGTTCGTCAGACGTAGTTTCAATGGGAGGAGCCTCATGATTTTCAATAATGATTGAAGATGTGGAAGGTGAGTCTTCATGAAATTGAGTCGATTGTGCAGCGGAATTGATGGGTGTACCAAAAGACCTCTTCTCAAAATATTCTTCAAACATTAGACCGAACAAATTATCCAAATCTTCTTTGGATGGAGTATTCATTGTGTCTGCTGATGAAGTATTATTATTGAATCATTGGATCATGGGTTCTAAACAGTCATGTTCAGAAGCCATAGTTGTAAGCTCTTCAAACTTGACATGAACGGTTTCCATAATCTTTTTGGTGCGTCGGTTATAGATTCGAAACCCTCTTGATGTTTCCGAATAACCAATAAAAACCCCAATGTCTGCTTTTGGTTTCATTTTTCCAAGATCATCTCGGTCATTTGTTGGATAACACAATGAACCAAACACATGAAAATACTCAACATTCGGCTTTCGTCTGGGTAATAGCTCATAAAGTGTTTTGTTATGTCGTGTATGAATGATTGATCGATTTTGAGTAAAACAAGCTGTAGCCACCGCTATTCTGCCAAAGGAGATTAGGAAATCAAGTAAAGGATAATGATTGTTCTAGCAGCCTCAACAAGAGTACAATTATGTCTTTCAACCACTCCATTTTGCTGAGACGTACAAGCAGTTGAAAATTGTTGCATGATGCCTAACTTTTCATAATGAGCTTTAAGAGTCGCATTTTTGAATTCAGTACCATTATCAGTACGAATCTTGCAAACTTTGGCTTTGTAATTCAATTGAGCTTGAGTAATGAATTTCTTTATGATCTCTAGAGTTTCGTCTTTCAAATGAAGAAAGTAAACCCATGTATATCGAGAATAATCATCCACTATCACAAGAATATACTTCTTTCCATTGATCGAAGCTACCATCATTGGTCCGCATAAATCCATATGAAGTAATTCCAATTTGGAGTGATCACTTGGAACCAATTTGGGTGGATGAGAAGCTTTCTTGCTTTTCCTCTTTCACAAGCAGAACAAAGGTGATCCTTTCCATATCTGAACACTACGTGTTTTTCTTTAGTTTTTGAAACAACCGTTTTCTTTCGAAAAACTTGTTTGTTTATCGGTGTGACACAAAGAAGATTTTGAGAAACAGTCTTGTCAAACTTAGTATTTACAGACTTACCTTTTTCAACAGTTTCCAATCTAGTTTGTAACTCAGATATGGTACTTAAAAGATTCTGATTCTCAGCACGAATAGCACCATATGCATATGTTTTCTCAGAGACATGATCAATTAATTCATCCATTTCTTTTTGAGATTGAGACCGTGTCTTTTTGATTGAATCGAAAAGCTTTTGATATTCTAATTTTACATTGTCTCGTTCTTTTATCAAAGATTGCACTTGAAACTCCAAAGACACGTTCTCATTCTCAAGTTTCTCCATCTTTGAAATCCAAGAGTAATCAAGAGGATTTGTGTTTTTATTATTCAAAGTTGACTCCCATTTATGTTTTTCTTTTTCATGTTGTAACTTTAATTCAAAATCAACACTTTGCTTTTGACATCTTTGAACATCTTTTTCAAGAATTTTTATTTTTGCTTGCAAACCCTCTTGAATCTCAATGGAATTCTTTTTGATTTGTTCAATTTCAGCATGTAAGGAATTATCTTCACACCCCCCCCCCCCCCCCCCCCCCCCCCCCCCGTCATGATTAAACAAACACAGCTTATTTCTACTTCATGCCTGAGTGATGCTTCCAAAAGTTGATCTTTTAAAAAATCATTTTGCTTCTTTATTTCACAAAGTTCACTTTTTGTAGACTCAAAAGCATCTTTCATTTCTTTTATATCCCTTTGAAATAGTTTCCTAAAGAATTCAAAATAGAACTGCAACTTGTTAACAATCGGTTTGAATTGATCTTGACAAAAATCATTTAGTTGTATTTCTTCAGGAGATGTGTAAAAAATGCTTGCTCTTTTACAATTCTTCTGAATTAACTCAGACAACGTTTGAAAACAACTTTTCATTTTATCCAATTGTATGATCAAAGGTGACTCACTCGGTATTGATGCCGGGATAGAAGAATTTGCATTTAGAGTCTTGTCAGAAGGAAAAAGAAGATGGAAAATATTTTGCTTACAGATAGTTCTTTTTTGAGGAACAAAGTCTTTAAGAAGAGCTATTTATTGTTGTAATCATTTATCCAACAATTCTGTTTGTTTGCAACAACAATTGGATCATTCATTTTTCCTTTCCTTTTTTGTTGGCTTTTGGAAGCATCATCAAGAGTGTCCTCAGTATCTCTAACATTCAAAGGAATTTCTGAATTACTCAGACTAGAGGCAAGATATAACTTTGGACATTGAGAAATTGCTTGCTTGAGTGTATAATGATTCGGGTACCCCAAACCATGTTTTAATTGCGGATCATACACAGACAATGGATTTGGTCCAAGCATAAAACATCCTTGTATGGAATTTCCTAGTTTCAATATTAGGTATCAACATTTCTTTTTAAGTTTGCATCGAGATTCTAGTAATAGTGTCATGATAACGATCCTCATTTTCACTCATTTGTATTTTTAAAATTAAATGAGTCTTTTGAAGTTCCTCATTTTTCCGCTTGTAATCAGAAACAGCTAAATCTAATTTATCTCGTTGTTTTTCTAGATCTCGCATGATATCTCGTCATGAACAAATTGAGACTGAGCTTGTTGATTAAAATGTTTTGCTTGTCTATCAGCCTATGAATTGTTGAGATAAGTGTTATACCTTTTGAATGTTTTCCAAACCGAACCCTTTTTCCTTATACAACTCAAGCTGACTAGTCAAAGTCGTGTTTTGTTGTTGGACTTTTTGAGCAAATAATTGTTGTTTCTCAGCTTCCTTATATGCATTTCTAGCTAGTTGCTCTAACGCATATAGATCAGGAACATGTGTATCTTTTTCAACACTGCCACTATTAACATTTCCATTGGGTTCGTCAAATATAATATTGCTATCAATTTGATCATCACCAATGGTACTGTTAATAATTTTAGTATGAATTGGATACATTTGTTCTTTATTCTCATTGATGGATGAAGATTGTACCTCACTTATAAATGCAAAATCATAGCTTGGCCCAGCATCAGAAGTATTACTGGCTGGTTGAATTTTGGCCATTAAGCATATGTTTGCACTAAGTTCTTCAATTTCTTCCATCCTTGAAGCATCAGCAAATAGAAAATCATTCTGTTCATCGGTAAGAAGTTCTCCAGCTTCATCCTGTTTTGCCTACAACATTTGTTCCATGAAGTATTTCGAATCTCGAACTCTTGGTTTTGGATAATTCCTAGCATAATGTCATTTCCCACTACAGTTGTAGCATTGAAAAGTTGAAGTATTTCCTGAAGATGAAGTTTGAAGAGTCCTTTGAACATTTCCTATCTCATTTTGAGCATTAGATCCCTCAACAACTTCCTCTTGAACATAAGCTCGTCTAGTATTTCTTCCAGTATTACCAGGGTTCCTGCTTTGAATATTCACTCTATCTCCTTGAATGATTGCTTGGTTTTTTGGTGTTGATGACAGTATGAAGCGATTATTTGTTGGATTATTTACACCAACTATAACACACCACACACAAACACCAACCCAAAACACCCCCCCCACCCCACACACTGTAGAGAAATTTTGAGTAATGGCTCGAGCAAGTAACAACATTGCAGAGGCTAGAGGATCTTTAGAATTGGTTTGAACATCATCCTGTTGGTACTCATCGTCATAATCAACCACAGACGTAGGATGCGTTACATAATAAGATGAGGTATTTCTGGAAGATGAACCCTGTGTGGTGGCTACTAGAGCAAAGGATCATGAGATTTTCTTCTTCTTTTCACGTGAGGCATTAACCAGTTTCTAGAATTGCCTGAAGGTATCAAGAGACCATCAAACGATTCCACTGTCAAACGTTTAGCAAGCGGACTTGGGTGACCATATTTTTTCCATTCTGGTTGCAAAGCTATTCAGAAATTAGTGTTAACTGTGACAATTGGAAAAATCATTTTATTTCGTTCCAAATCATTCATTAACTGAGCAAAGCGGTTGTAGACAGAAACAAGTGCTTCCCCTGGTTCAGCAACAAACTGATCAAATTCGTTCGTAAAACGAGTTTCTCTGTCAACTTGGTTTTGTATAGTGCCCCTCATCAGACGTTCAACTCTTTTCCACATTTCCTTGGCCGTAGTGCAAGCATCCACAGAGTTGTAAATTTCATTTGGAATAGAAAGTAGAATCAGATTCATGAGCTCAATTTCAGCATCATAGTGCAATAATTCATCACCTTGTAAATCCTCTGCAGTCTGCAGTGTTGGTAATGTCGAACCAGTAGGAACAAGCATTTAAAACTGATAAGGACCTTCATCAAGTGCTTTGTAAGCCACTTTTGGTTTTATCTCTTTCGATTTATATATCGTCTAAATCTACTTGCCCATGGTATATAACTACCCCTTTCAAGCATGGGAGGCCTAGTCTCAGAACCGGCATCAGCAAGAGATTGTTGATATGTTTTGGATGTCGACATTACGTATGATTCAAAGATTGGATCTTTGTAGACAAAAATGAGTGATATTTGTGAGAAAAATCCCAAACTCGGTAACAGTTGTCAAATTCGGACAACACTGTTCTCGGATAACAAGTAGTCTGAAACTCGGTATACTTCTCGGACAGAACTAAAACTCGGACAAAGACTACTATCAAACTCGGTACACGTAAAACGTAGTAAACTCGGAAATACTCTTAACCAAAAAATCAATTATCTTGTTTTATTCTAAAAATTGATTTAAATCAAATCAGATAGAACTGAGATTTGAAAAATCCTTAGGATATGGATTAACAAGAACCACAATCTCGATAAAACCAAAATTTATGATGTCTTAATAATCCAGAACACGTATAACATCAAATTCGATAGAACCGAATTTGAGTTTCGAGTTTAGGAAGTACCGAATTTGTTTTTCAAAAACCCAATTCACGATAAAACCGTGAACTTGTGATATTTTAACACTTTGTAAGCTTATTTCCGAAATTAAATCACTAAATCCTTATTCACACGTTTTGATAAAACCAAAACTGTATGAATACTTATGAAACTCGATAGACAACCGAGTTTATCAATAACCACCTAATATACGTTTTTCGATAGAACCAAAAATGCGTATATATCTATTACAACACTTTCCTATCGAAATTAAACTAATAGTGATACTAACACTTCTGAAAATGTAAAGAAATAATCCGAGAATACTAAAACCCCTTCCGAGAATGGTAACACACTTCCAAGAATGCAAAATCCACAGTAATTCGTCAAGTCAAATCCATTAGGATACTCGATAATTTTCAATTACTCGAAATAGCTACCAAAATACAAATCGAAAGATCAAAAATCTCAACCGAATCCTCCGAATTTCATCTTATCGTTCTCGGACGTTGAACCAATTCACAAATCGAATCACTCTAATTCTCTAATGGTGTATGATACCACTTGTTAGGTCTTGTTTATCTTGAATCATACATAATCAATCATGAAAGCTTAGAGAGAATAGTAGAGGATGGCAAGTATTTAATTTTCAAATGACATAAAATGAAGGGAAAAATGGAAAAGGATTATTTTTTTTACAAAAAAACAAAAAAAAAAAGCTTACCCTTCTAATGGTGATTAGAAGGGGTATTTATAGGACAGGGAAGGAAGCTTCCCTTCCTTTATTTTTCAAATGTTTCAATTCTAGACCCTATACTTTGGTAATTATGCTATTTCTTTCTTTTAGCATAATAAACCTTATTACAAGCTACTTTATTCTTAACAAAATAAAGACTAATGACTAAATATAATTAAACCACATAATCGGCACTTTTTATGAACCTAACAACCACGCGCACAAATAACCCTTAATGTCAAATTGTGAGAATTAAACCTATTTTGTTTCTAAACGTTTACTAAAAATTCCACAAAATTATGAGTGTGCCGGTGATGTAGTAGACTTTAGAACTTGGCTTGGTATATCACTCGAGACCACAATAATGAGTACTATGGTCTTAGATGGAGTAACCTGTTCAACTGGTAAATTTCTAGGAATACACCATAAAACCTATATGTTGTGTTATTAACTAACCACACTTGTTAGTTAACCCCCGTATAACCCTTGTTTACTTTCACTATAAGAGTAAGATACCCCTAGAAAAACCTGTTGAGCCATTCCTGTCTTTTTTACACCAAAATGTTTATTTTGTTACACCTTAGCCTACCCTGTAGATTAAGCCTATTAATCAAAGTTGCTAGATGCTTTTATGAAAAGTTTTGTAGTTCCCGTGTCAAAGTGAAATTTTCTATCTTTAGTTAGGTCGGAAAATTGTATAATGCAATAGGAATGTAAAAGTATGTAGCTCGTGTATTTTGCTACTTTCTCAATTATGTTCTATATCCTAAGATGAAGTGTTTAAAGAAAAATTATCCGGATGAATTATGATGGTGAAGACGGTGAAATTACATTGAGATTCGTATTGGTTTGTTTAAAAAAAATAGAAAATCACATCAAAAAAAAAGAAAGAAAGAATGAAGATAGTCGGTCATTGAACTTAAACCAATAAATTACTTGGAGAACTGATTATTCATTGATATGTGTAGAAAATCAATGATGTATAGTTTTATAAAAAGTGGTCGATATCACCACTTGTTTTGTAAAAGTATGTATAAGTTGGGATGATTGGGAAGTTGACAGTTTGGGAATGCACAATCTTACTTAAGTGTCTTTGTCATTCTTTGGATCGAGCGTTGTATATATTTCTGAGTCTTTATCATGGAACGGTCGGGAAAGTTACTAGCAACGTTATACCTTATTTGTTCAGGCTTAATCTATTTGTTTTGTGAGTTTTATTTAACAACAATTTACTTCCTTTTCCTAGCAACTAACCTTACGTTTTACTTGAACAAGGATGTGATCGAGTCATGCATGTCTATTCTGTCGTTACGGCCATGTATGCGTGATTCAGCTGCCTTGTTGGTTTATTACTTTTGGTGAAAGTTAGAAGATCCATACCTTATATTATTCTTCGTCCTAACCCTTGGTTAAACTCGAATGAGGATGTGATCGAATCGCACATGTCTATTCTGTCATTACGGCCATGTATGTGTAATTTAGCTGCCTTGTTAGTGTGGTACTTTTGGTGAAAGATTGTTAGAATGATCAACCCATTAAGCCTATTAACCCAATTTATTTTTTAACTTATTACTCCTTAGCTCTAGTGATAGAGATGTGTATCCTTGCCAAGCATATGATAGAAAACTAATCATGACCGAGCAATTGAGCATACCCATTAAGTGTTACACCTTAGATTAGTTGAGTGATCTGAGTGTTTTCATTTTCCTTTATTTCGTGAGGTGCTTGGTTTTGTACAGGTGATTAAATGAAAGAAATGCTTAAAGGAAAAATCCTTAACTTTGGTTAGGATACATTTTCAAATAAATTTCTAAAGTCTACTTGAGGACAAGTAGGATTCAAGTAGAGGGATATTTGATGACATCAAATAAAATTACTTTTATAGCATCATTTTTCCGCCAATAAAATTACCTCTTTTATATAATTATTGCATAGATTTGTCTATGATATTGTTTAAAGTGTTAATTGCAGTAAATAATTATGAAGTACATGTGAGACAAGCTAAAAGGCGCACCATTGTGGAGATTAAATGATGAATATTTGAAGTATTATTATTTCAGACTAAATTACGCTGTATCCATGAAAGACGTACGGAAGTATCAGCGCCTAGACTTCAAAATGCGTTATGTTCAATTACCAATACGGCGTATACTGCATAACTACATATGTCGTATCCAAGTGGTCAAACAATCAAAGATCCTGCGTTAATGTGATTAAAGATAATTATTACTGTTCATTATGAACGTAGCCCGCACTCTAAGGAATACACCCCAATATGTAACCCTCAAAAATGTGTCACAGCGGAAATATGTCCGGGGTGTTTACTTCATAATACAACAACACAAGATACAAGAGAACGACCTCTAAATGTGTCGTTTGAAAAGTAATCTCGTTGATTTTCTTGAAATTGATATAACATTTGTCTCATAATTGCATCACAATGAAAAGCTTGAAAAAATAATCAACAATGATATGTATCATTTAATGTAAATAGAAAATCCATAAATGAATCTTGTCAATTTAGTAACAATTTCACATACAATACATCCATCATCAACTTCACATATAACACATCAACCACTATAAACCACCCCCCCCCCCCCCCCCCCCCCCCCCCCCCCCCCCCCCCCCCCCCCCCCCCCCCAAAACCCCCCCACCCCCCCCCCCCCCCCCCCCCCCCCCCCCCCCCCCCCCCCCCCCCCCCCCCCCCCCCCCCCCCCCCCCCCCCCCCCCCCCCCCCCCCCCCCCCCCCCCCCCCCCCCCCCCCCCCCCCCCCCCCCCCCCCCCCCCCCCCCCCCCCCCCCCCCCCCCCCCCCCCCCCCCCCCCCCCCCCCCCCCCCCCCCCCCCCCCCCCCCCCCCCACCCCCTACATAAAGTTGGTGAGTTCATAAGTTTGTTTAAATATAAATGTTAAACCAAAGGTTTCCAAAGTCTGTATGACTATTTCAACCCTTATAATAGTCATGAAAATGTACGTATGAAAGTTGAACCGCAATTGTTCAAAGCATGTATAACATTTATATATATATATATATATATCACCAAAATGTTTCAAGTATGTATTGCCACTTTATTCAAGGCACAGTAAATATTCAGGTGTGTATGAAACAATGATTACAATTACTCTAAGTTCATGAAACTGCGACGTAGACTTGTATGTATGCCACTTTATTCAAGGCACAGTAAGAGTTCATGTGTATGTGTTGTTGGCCCTGTAGACCCAACCAATCGTGTTCTGACATGTTATAACGTTCGTTACCGGTGATAGCTAGTCACCCGAACGGGGATTGTCAATCCCGAATAGATCTATTTTATAACATTTGCGCTCACCCTCTAAGTGATTACAGTTCATGCAACCTAATCTAATCCGTAATCATTTCCAAAGTAAAGTATGCATTTGCGACCAAAAATGAATTCAATTAATGTATCCCATAGCGAGCTATGTAAATGAGTATGTAAACCAATTTGTAATCAACCATGTAAATGCATTCGTAAACAAGCATGTTCTCACCCCAAAAATATATGTAAAACCAGTCAAACATGTGGCTATTAAAATCACTCGATGATGGTGGAACATCGGCAGAAATACACATATTAAGCACAGCACAAATGGAAACCGGAACGGCTCGACCAAGAAGTTGCGATTTATCTTAACGGCTAAGACCCACTAGCTTAGGATAATGTATTTGGGTTTTCCGATGGATAGTTATATCAACGCGACACGTTGATAAAAGATTTAGATTTAAAGTTGTAATAGTTTGGTAGTTGGTTAAATAAAATAAATCGAAAAGTAAACGCAAAGTATGTAATATATTCCGTATATATTAATATGAAAAATACAATATATATAACTCATACCGTGAATTATATAACAAAGATAAACAATCCAAAGATTAATATGAAGTATATAATACTTTGAGTATATATAAGAAGTGTGGTAAAATAATTAAACCAAAACAACTTTGACACGTTTTCAGAAATCACCACTTAATTAAATAAAAGTTCTTGCATAAATGTAAACGTAAGTTTTAAGGTTACAAATTATGTTAAACGATGTCTGTAAAGCTTTTACAACCGTTATGATGTTATCTTCTAGTCGGGAATTATAAAATAATATTTTATAATTTAGTATATTGTTTCCTTGACGGGTTGTAGCTAAAATAGTTGTCTCATTTGTAAAAGTATAGTTTTCGTTCGTTTGTCGGGTTATTGCATAATAACGAATTAACAATCTTAAAACTATATAACTTCGTCTTTTATCGATTTTTCTAAGATAATAGAAATTATAAGGAAATTAATTAAGTATAGTAGTTTATAGATTTTTCGGCATGACCTATTCGTTTATAAAACGTTTCCATATTTATAAGATTCAATGTTTTTCCTCTTAATAAACCAAATCAATATTGCAAACACCCGCGTGTTTTAAATATATATATATATATATATATATATATATATATATATATATATATATATATATATATATATATATATATATATATATTATATATATATTTATTATATATTATTATATCTAAACTAAACAAAGTAATAAATATCACATTTATTTAACCATTTAAACCACCATTATATCCGGTTTTATATTTATAAAAATCCTACGATATATTTATTTGTCGATTACATAAACCAAACGCACCCTAATGGTTTTCCTGCTCACCCATACACGCCCTTACAGCTGTTACACAGCAAACCAAACGCACTCCTAACTGCTGCTAAACCAAACGCAGTCTTATGGTTTTTCTGTTAACCACACCTCCCTTTTTGTAGTTAGGTTAACCCAAGACCACTTTTTGGCAGTTTTGTTAACCCAAACGCGCCCTTATGTTGTAACTGTCAAACCAAACGCACCCTTATGGTGGTGATGCTAAGCCAAATGCACCCTTATGTGGTTTCTACTAAACCCAACGCACCCTATGGGTTTTACAAAACCTATACGCACCCTTTGGTGTTGTTTTAATCAACCAAACACACCCTATGGTGGTGAACCCATATAAACAAACACACCCTTGTGGTGTTATAACAACCAAACGCACCCTGTGGGTGCTGACCCGAAAACCAAACGCACCCTACGGCTGAGAACAAAACAAAACGCATCATATGTTGTTTTATTTAAAGCCAAAACCAAACGCACCCTTAGGAGGTAGTGGCTGTGGTGGCGTCGGTGGAGTGGTAATGAGGTTGTTGTGGGAGTGGTGTTCGGTGAAGGTTGTCACAGTGGCGGGGTCGACGGTGTAGATGGTGGTGTGGTGCTACTGTGGTGGTAGCTACGGCTACTGTAGCCGTGGCGGCTATTGAAGGTGGTGGGGATCTCGATTGTGGTATCAATGGTGACGTTGGGGTGGTGATGATGATGATGATGACATGATGATGATGGTGGTGTAGATGGTGTGGTGGATCTAATAGATCAGTGGAGGTGGCAGCGGTGGTGGTGGTGTTAGTTGTGGTGGCGGCAGAGACAATGGTAGCCGGCGGCGGCGCCGGATCTGCCAAGAGAGGGAGTGGGGGCTAGGTTAGTTTATAAAAAAATGAGAAACCCTAATGTAGTAAACTTATATATATTAAAAGTTTAAAACAAAGTAGCACATGTAATATAGTCTAGGGGTTTCATGTAAATATAACTAGAGGGACCAAATGTGTAATCTTTTGTAAAATATTGGTTCGGGACTCGTTTGGGCAAGTTAACGGATGATTCAAAACACGAAACTTGCGCCATTGCTTTCCAAATGATTTTTTCCACAAAAATGAGTATTTACATGACTATTATTTCAAAATTGTTTTATAAAGCTTATTTAAAATGTTTATTACTTATTTGTGTAGTCATTGAGTATCACGGGCAAGCTTTGTCCGTAAAATAAAAGTTTTAATTTAAATATTCGCGTTTTTAAATAAACGTTTTTGAATAAATTATTAAATAATTTATTAAATATTTTTATTTAATAAAAAGTGATAATTATATGTAAATTTAATTATTTTTGTGTCAGTACGCGTTGTTCTCGTTTCTAAAATTTTGCGAGGGTATTTCGGTCATTTTCTGCTTGTTTTCGGGTCTCGGGCAAAACTAAAAAGTTGTCCGTAATGTCGTTTTTACATTCAAATTGCTTTAGAGTCAAGTGTGAAAACGTGATTTGAGGGTCAGTTTTTTTTATATGTCAGCTTAGGAATAACCTATATCTTCTCGTTTTCAAGTCAAATAAGTTAAAAATAAATTTGCACATGAGAGATATGTAATAATAAATATGATTTATTATTTAAATATGTTCCGAAAAATTACCGGTTACGCGGTAATCGTTTTTATGTGACAATAAAAGATCAAAGTCAAAAAGTCAAGTCGGACCCAAAAAGTCAAAGGGTAAAATATTCATTTAAAATTCTTAAAATTTTTGGTTGTTACAGTACCTACCCCTTAAAGAAATCTCGTCCCGAGATTTAATTTGTGTTAACCGATTGTGTGCCCAAGAAAAGATTTAAGATTTAATAAACCAGTTCTAAACAAGACGCTGATAACTTTATTCAGCAAAATTCGGTGTTTCGACATTTCTCAACATACCAAAAATTTTGGCTAGGCTTGACCAGGATATTTAATCCATCAAAATGCGTATCTCAAAAAAATATCATTATAGGTTTTATGATTGATATAAACGCGCTATAAAGAGAGTCTTTTAATAGTGAAAACATCAAGAAGAAGGTGTAGTCGCGTGAGTATGTCTGTATAAAGTTTCAAATGTTCGAGGACGGAGTCTCGTTTCTGATATCTGTAATGTTCGATGATTAATATCGGACAAGGCTAATGGATGTAAGTATTCAACTTACTTGGCAGTACTAGGATGTATCGCGACCTAAGTCTTCGTACTAGTGGCCCGAAATGAATAGTTCGACTAGATGTTTCATCAATAGGTGTTTATCTGGTTTAAAGGGGGTTGCATAAACACAAAAACAAAAAAAAAAAAAATAATACCTATTGGGGATAGGTTGTACAAGCCTGAGATGTATGCGTCTTAAGTCCTTCGCACTAGTGAAAACGCTCCAGGACCCAACAACAGCAACCATAACAACAATAACTATTCATACGGTGATGGATGCGGGAGTGAGGACATTTCGAGAAACAATATCCCCAGAATAAAGTTCAACAAATGGGAGAAGCTCGCGGGAGAGTTTATGCGATAGATGGCGGAATATTGTACTCAGTCGTTAATTCGATGAATCAGCTCCATTAGCTCAAGTGTGTAACAAGTCGGTTAGCTCCACAAACAGTTCACGATTGCAAGGATTCGTAATGGCAAAAGTAACAACTTAAGAATGAGGTAAGGTAGTTCAAGTGAGGCCTTCAGATTCTGCTGAGTGATAAGACACGATTGTGTTTCTAGACCTTTTTAACGAATTCCGGTGATTATCGGGTTCAAGTTCATACTCGTGTCATATCGGATACCATTAAGCCCACTCATTTATAATTCGTTATTTGCATAAAGAAGCGTCCCAATTTATGTAAATAATGAATTGATAAACTTATGGTTCGGGGATTTACAATTTATTTATTTAAATGAAGAGGCGTCCCAATCCTTTCAAATAAATAAATTATAAATCATCCTACTTAATAATTCCCGATGCAATACGCGTACCCACATGACTTCCAAGGTGATGGGTGACATGACGATGCATGTGCTCTAATGAGTATGGGACGAGTGTTCAAACTCGTCTTCGGAGACTGGGAGTAAAAACTACCAGGCGAGATCAACATAGAGTTCAAGATAGTTAATGAGTACTCGGTTAGAGTAAATAAGGTAAAGGTCTCTATGAACGAGTTAACATAGCGATTATCATATCAATCTTCCTATTACAAGTCCCGCCCATACAAGACTTGTAATACTCGGATTCATACATAATCCCATGTGAACAGAACTGTGACGGGTTTTGTTAACATAGCAATTATCATATCAATCCTCATATTACAAGTCCCGCCCATACAAGACTTGTAATACTTAGATTCATACATAATTCCATGTAAACAAAAATTATGACGGTCTTCGCGTAATACGGTATTGTATATAACTATGAAGAAAATAATATTCTTAAAGACCATTGATCAACTTACGATGCCTGAGAACGAAGTGAGACCATTGTGTAATTCACAATGTCTGACGAGTAGAATGAGACCATTGTGCAACCCACAATGTCTAAAAATAAATGAGGCCATTGTGCAACTCACAATGCCTTAAGAGGCGCTTTGGTATTTATATAAATAACTCTTATATAAATAAACGTGCGATATACGCAAAAGATGTAAGCATATATATTACATATATGTATGTCATGTAAGCACTTAAGGTAACAAGTAACCTAAGCAAGTAAGCGAGTAATGTGTATGCACTTTCAAAATGTTTGTTGTGATGCAATATTTGCGAAAACGGCTATAGTCTAGGGTAAAATATGCAACCTAGTTCTCTATACCAATCTGTAACACCCCCAAAAACGTGTCGTAGCGGAAGTATGTCCGGGGGCGTTACTTCATAATACATAGCGCTAGATACAAGAGAACGACCCCTAAATGTGTCGTTTGAAAAGTAATCTCGTTGATTTCCTTGAAATTGATATAATGTTTGTCCCATAATTGCATCACAATGAAAAACAACTCAACATAAAGTTGGTGAGTTCATAGGTTTTTGTAAGTACAAATGTTGAACCAAAGTTCTGTAAAGTATGTATGACCGTTTCAATCATTAAATGTTCTTCCAAAATGTATGTATGGTTTTTAGAAATCAAAGAGTTGTAAAGTATGCATGACCATTTCAATCCCCAAATAGTCACAAAAATGTACGTATGAAAATTGAAGCGCAATTGTCCAAAGTATGTATTGCCACTTTATTCAAGGCAACGCAAATATTCAAGTGTGTATAAAACAATGATTACAATTACTCTAAGTTCATGAAACTGCGACATAGACTTGTATGTATGCCACTTTATTCAAGGCATAATAAGAGTTCATATGTATGTGTTGTTGGCCCTGAAGACCCAACCAATCGTGTTCCGACATGTTATAACGTTCGTTACCGGTGATAGCTAGTCACCCGAACGGAGATTGTCTATTCCGAATAGATCTATTTTATAACATTCGCGCTCACCTTCTAAGTGATTACAGTTCACGCAACCTAAGCTAATCCGTAATCATTTCCAAAGTAAAGTATGTATAACCGACCAAATCTGAATTCAATTAATGTATCCCATAGCGAGCTATGTAAATGAGTATGTAAACCAATTTGTAATCAACCATGTAAATGCATTTGCAAACAAGCATGTTCTCACCCCAAAAATATA
Source organism: Tanacetum coccineum (assembly GCA_026074375.1). Taxonomy (NCBI): domain Eukaryota; kingdom Viridiplantae; phylum Streptophyta; class Magnoliopsida; order Asterales; family Asteraceae; genus Tanacetum; species Tanacetum coccineum. Next base: position 125 of record BQNB010088681.1, on the reverse strand, counting down.
TATAAAATAAGTAAAACATGGGGCTATAAACTCACCTCGATGATGTGGAACAACTGGCAGAAATGCACATATTAAGCACAACACAAACGAAAACCGAAACGCCTCGACTAAGAAGTTGCGATTTA
>BQNB010088680.1:0-27601 GCA_026074375.1 Tanacetum coccineum | reverse complement strand
AATACAAATGCAAAACAAACATATATTTGGCAGTTTTTTGTCTGTTTTTGGTCATTTAAGCTCGTTTTTAGAGGTAAAAGATATGTGTAATTAAGCACATATCAGCGACTTATACAATCGCTATCATCTAAAGATCTTGTTAGAAATTACCAAAACTAAAATTTGAACTCCATTTTTGTGATGCTTGCAACATAGGAAAACAAGTCCATGCTAGCCATAAGGCTAAAAACAAGGATTCTACTACTAGGTGTCTAGAACTTTTACATATGGACTTATTTGGTCCGTCGGCTATCCAAAGTTACGGAGGAAACTTCTATACCTTGGTAATAGTAGACGACTATTCGGGATACATGTGGAATAGATTTTTGAAAAAAAATAAAGCTTTCGATCACATTGAAATCTTAAGAAAGAAAATTCAAAAACAACAACGTTGTCCTATTGTGTTTATTCATACGGATCATGGTTGGGAGTTTGACAATGAAGTGAAATTCGAAGCCTTTTGTGACGCCAATGGCATTACTCATAACTTCTCGGGTCTACGCACTCCTCAATTAAACAAGGTCATTGAAAGAAAGAACCAAACTTTACAAGAAATGAGCCAACCATGCTTTTATATATCTACATATATTCTTAATAGAATCTTAATTCGGCCTTTCTTAGGAAAAAGTCCATATGAACTATATAGAGGTAAAAAGCCTTCATTATGATACTTTAGAGTGTTTGGAAGTAAGTGTTTTATCTTAAAAACCAAAGACTATCTCACTAAGTTCGACCTGAAATCCATCGAAAGCATATTTCTAGGATATTAACCTAATAGCAAAGCCTATATTGTCCTTAATAAAGAAACCATGAAAGTCAAGGAATTACTAAACATTAGATTTGACGAAAGCCCTCCTCAACCTAAGACATCACCCTTAGTAGATGATAAGTTGATTGAAAGTCAAATCGTAGAAAACCAAGTTGAACAAATAGAAAACAAGGAAAATGGACCTTTAAATAATGAAATTGTCAATATTAAAGAGTCTAAAAATCATCATCTAGACAAAGTTATAGGAAAATCGAACGAAGGAACCTTGAGGTCACAAGTACATAATCAAAGTAACTTCTTTTGTTTTTTGTCATACGTAGAACCCAAAAACATAAATGAAGCTATAAAAGACGAAAGTGGGATAGTAGCTATGCAAGAAGAATTAAATCAATTTGTTGCAAATGATGTTTGGAACCTTGTTCCACCCCCTAAAAATCAAACCGTCATAGGTACTAAATGGGTATTTAAAAACAAATTAGACGAAAATGGTGTCGTGTCGAGAAGCAAAGATAGGCTTGTCGCAAAACGGTACAACCACCAAGAAGGTATAGACTTTGACGAAACATATGCTACATTAGCAAGGTTAGAATCTATACGAATAATTCTTACATATGTTTGTGCAAATGATTATAAACTTTTTCAAATGGATGTCAAAAGTGCATTTTGAAATATTTTTATAAATGAAAAAATCTATGTGTCTCAACCTCCTGGATTCATTGACTTCGAGAAACCTAAACATGTATACAAACTCAAAAAGGCTTTGTATGGTCCTAAGCAAGCACCTAAGGCTTGGTGTATTAGACTTAAGGCATTCCTGCTAAAACATGAATACACCATGAGATTAGTAGATAACACACTTTTTACTAAGAAAAAGGATTCACATGTTATATCATAGTCCAAATATACGTGGATGACATTATATTCAGATCGACTTATCAAGAGCTTTGTGACAATTTTTCTAAGATCATGCACGATGAGTTCGAAATGAGTACGATGGCGAGTTGAATGTTTTCCTTGGTTTGAAAATCAAACAAACGGTATATGGTATCTTCTTCAACCAATCTAAATACATTAAGGAAATGCTTAAAAGATTCGGATTAGAAGATTCCAAACCTATTAAAACTCATGTGTCATCAGAAACTAAACTCACCAAGGATGAAGACGGTGAATCCGTGGATAACACTAAGTATAGAGGCATGATTGGTAGTTTACTCTACCTCATGGCTAGTCGGCCGGACATCAAGTTTAGTGTTTGTCTATGTGCATGTTTTCAAGAAGATCCTAAAACCTCACATCTTGAAGTCGTTAAAATAATTTTTAGATATATAAAAGGAACAACTCATCTAGGATTATGGTATCCCAAAGGAAGGAGAGTAGAAACTATAGTTTATGCCGACTCCGATCATGCGGGAGATTACGTGGATCTTAAGAGTACAAGCGGCGTTTGTACCTTCATAGGATGTTGCTTAACATCATGGTTCTCCAAGAAACAAATCGCACTAGCCATCTCAACAACCAAAGCGGAACACTATCCACCGGTAAAGCATGCAAACGAGCACTATAGAGGAAGCAAGCACTAGTCGACTATGAGATCAAACTCAACGACATTCCCATCCTTTGTAATAACAAAGGTGCTATCGACCTTAGCAAGAACCCCGTATTGCACTCTCGTACCAAACATATAGAGATTCAACATCATTTCTTCGAGACATTGTACAAAAGGGACATATCTTAATTAAGAAACTTTCCTATAAAGACAATATTGCCGATATTCTTACTAAACCTCTTAAACGAGAGACTTTCAACTTTCTTAGATTAGGAATTTTCCTTATGGAACAAATCCCGTAAATAAACCTAAGAAGTAGGATTGACTACTTGTTGATTCATCCGAATTTTTCAAGTCACTCAATAAACGTCATATCCGAAAACCATCAAACAAACATTTTAACGCATGTTAAAATGTTCACCTCAAAGCTAACCACGCTAACATAACAACTTTTGCTGTGATGATGCGTTCGCAAGGAGTATACCTAAGAAACTCGTAATCCAACTGCTCGCCCTGCACTTTAAGGAATATGCTCCTAGGACCGAGTATATTCGTCCCTACCACACAATAGGAAATCCCGACTTGACCAACGGGCTTTGAATCCCCGGAATTCAACCCGACTTTTCTTTCGAAAGAAATAATCCATTCTTTAACCTGCATTCCAGATCCCTTCAATTCTGATCCACCAGATCCGTGATCACAGAAAATTTAAAACACTGCCAATATCATCAAAAGTGATTTCAAATCTTTTACTTCTCAAATCTAAGTCTAGGATTCTATTTTGCACATTAAAAGTCAAATTTGGGGTTTATCAAATCATGATTAGAGCTATATATCTAACTATATTGCATACTACTATACATTGCATCATTGAAAATCTTTTGTAAAAAACCCCAAGTTTGACATTTTCTTGAAAAATCTTCTCACGACTAGAACATTCATCAAAGATGATTTTTATGCATTGTTAATACAAGTAAAAACATTTTTCATATCACATTTATCTCTTGAATGCTAAAGGGAATACATAATTAATATGTATTTATTTTCAGGTAGATTCAAACGTAGCTACATTAAATATAGGAGTGTTTGGGTTGTCTCATTATTATATTTTTCTTTGTGTCGAGATAACCACACCTCCACATTGTTTGCATATAGACACACACTAGAAAACATTACATTCTTGAAGTTTCACTCATCTTATTGAAATCACTCAAACAACACCTCTTTGTAATGAGTCACTTTACGTTATCATGCTTTGGTATGCATCTTTTCTTTTACATTATCTTCATGTCATCTCTATATAGGAATCGAGACATTACATGCAGATTCTTTACAGCACTTTAGAATCAAACTTAGTTGACATTAAGCCTTCTAAATGATGGGATAAAACTTTCTTTTAAGTATACACCAATTTTTCTCTTGTTTGATTTCTTTTTATCAGACAGGCGGATCCCTTCATTCGTGAAAGTGGATCCTTTAGAAAGGAATCTAGCAGAACCGGCACATCAGAGATCATAATACGAATTTCTTTTTCATAATTTTTTGTTTGCACTTATTTTATTCACTTGAACACTCAACTCTCTAGTAGGTTTATTAGATTTTGACTTTGTGATTAGATGTTCATTTAAACCACTTCAAATGATTAACTTTTGGAGCCATTTTAGTGGTATAACATTAAATATGTTGTATGGCATTTTCACTATAGATTAGGAACATCTTGCTTGCATTTCTACCACCACTTCCATCACCTTCTACATTGTTAAGAACCTGCAACTTTAGCTCTCACTCACCTTCCAAAATGACAAAAACACCAAGTGTAACATCATCCACCTGAGCTCCCCGTAAAACCGCTCGAATGAGTGTTCCAACTTGTTGTCTTATCAACATAAGTTCATCTAATGAGTCCTCACCCAATGAAACCATCTCACCACTACAGGACTATAATCTTGTGCCTCCTTCATTACCTATACTATCACCACAACTATCACCTATTGTTCTTCCAACAACACCAAAAACTACACCACCACCCATAACCACAACACCTCCACCGACTCCAACTAAACCCTCTAAGGAACCTTCTAAGGAACCATCACCTTTGCCCACTACCATTAAGCCTCTTGAGCCCATATTCACCACACCTCCTTCGGTACCTACACAACCATCAAAACAACCATTACCGTTTCCCACTACCATTGAGCCGCTTGAGCTCGTATTCACCACACCACCTACATTACCTCATCCTTACTTTGATGAGTTAGATGATCTACCACCAAGACCATACAACCCTCCCTCACTACCGAATTTTGAGTCCATTGAGTGTATGCTAGTCAATCTCCTCCTTTTATCGAATGTATTGGACGTTGAACCACTTATACCACCGCTACCACCACACTTCCCTCCAAACAACACCTTTTAACCATTAGACCAATCCTTATGGATCAATGATCCCGTCCACAACCCATACACCATGAACACTTGTGTGACCATTTCCATCGCACCCAAGTACTTGCTTATGAAGTACGGGATGAAATGTGTTTCATTCTAAACCACATACTAGACCGCCTTAACACCATCACCAACCAAAATTACTCATAAAGCATTTGTGTGGAACTTACAAGCATTATAGGGTCTACTTAGTTTTAGTATTTTTATTTCTATTTTGTATTTCAGAAACTTTAAGTTTTTATTTTTCTCTTATTTTCTAGGACTTTATTTTTATTTTTTTAGAACTAGCTATGTTCTTAGTTTTACTTTTGATTGTATGTGCTTTAATACCATCTTTCATGAGTTTTTATTTATTGCATGGCTTAAGTTCTCTATGTTGTGTTGGCTTGTGCACCTTATTATTTTGGTATGCTACTTATATTATGTTGTGTTGAATGGTTTGCTTGAGATATCATATATATTGTCACTAACCTTTGTTTTGAAAGGAATTATTTCATACCCTTTAAGCTAGGGGGAGCTTATATTTTCTTATATATTATTTATTTTACTAACATTTGTTTTGTAGCTTCAAAATTTATTTTGATTTCTTGACGCCCTCATTAAGAGGGAGCAACCGACAAAGGGGAGCATGCATTCTAGTAAGTTTACATTCAACGCTTTTTGTTTCAACAAAAACGGGGGAAGGAAGTAAAAAACTTAAATTTAAGACCTACATACTTTAGTTTTTACTTAAAGTGAAAGTATGTTTTATCATCAATAAAAAAGGAGAGATTGATAATACAAATAATCCAGGTTATCAGATCAGCCCGACAGATCCCTTGGTTTACACTGGACGGATCCCTTCTAAAGGGATCCGCTAGAACCGCGGGGTCAGGAGATTTTTTGCCTATAAACAGCAAGCCAAATTCCACCATTTCTTCACCCATTCTTATACATTCATACTTGCATTACTCTCATATCATTATAACATCAGTTCACTAATCATTTCATTATTTTAGTCTTTTGTTCTAGTGATTCCCTAACCTCTTTGTTGAAGAGAAAGATCACTACATTTTGCATACAAGACATCCGAGCTTTAAGCTACTTGTTGCTAGTCTTCACTATCATACCAAGATCATATTGTTGTTCTTGTACATCATATTCATTCATATACATTGTATCATTGTATCATACACCACACACCCTTGTAAAGATTGGACATAGTTTAGGTGGTTCTACCTCGAACTAAAACTCGATAGTTAGCTTTATATCAAAAAAATTGTAAGCGGCGTTAGGTTGGTTCTACCTCGAACTAGAACCCGGTATTTAGCTTTGGATCAGATAAGGTGTAAGCGACATGTAAGATTTATCCACCGGAGAAGGAGCTCGTGGACATAGTGTTTACGAACTCTCGAGTTGGGTACTTGGGGAGTGGAGTAGAGCGAGGAAAGGAGTCCTCATAGCCGAACCACTATAAATATTCTTGTCACGGTTCTATCTTTCTTTACTCTTACTTATTGTCTTTCATATTCGTTATTTTTTATATTCTTGCATTTACTCATCAGCACATTATTGTATACTTCACTATTGAAGGATTTCACATAAACTTGATATAAATAATTTAAAACTTAAATTTAATCGGTAAAACTATTCAATGCCCCTTTTAGTTTTTCATAGTATTCAACACTTTTAAGAAGTGGAAGGCTGTAGTGGATAATGAAACAAACCTTCATGTTAAGTATTTAAAGGGAATGAAGCTAGTCCCACACACTTAAATGTATTTGGGTGTGACTCCTATGTTAAGGTGAAAGATGATGCACGAGATAAGCTAGATGCGAAGGCTATGAAGTGAACATTCATAGGCTATGGCTCAATAAGAATATAGGACATATCTCTTTAGGGGCTACTAAGGGGTCCAAACATTCGTCTATAAGTAGAGATGTCACTTTTAATGAGGACTCTTTATTTAACAGAGCTTAGGCTATACAAAAGTCGTAATAACTTAACATAACCAGAAATAGAAGGCTCGGGGGTGTGTTAGAAGACTGTCGAAGAACATACATCGAATAGCAACAATGCAGAGCATGGTATTGAGGGTTTTACAAATTCACTCAAAGCATCAGGTGGTAGCACATTTACGAGTAGGTACTGAAAGTAGTGGGAACTCCGACGTGGTGAAGAGGTCAGATGAGAAGAAGACAAAAACAATAATGGAGAGGAAGCACTCTGTGTACTCTACAACAGTTCCGAGAGGTCCAACATAGCAATCCCACAGTCCCCATAGAGGTACTGCAACCATCTAACAAACTACTTTGCTATTGATAAAGGAAATGGTTAACTAGAGTTTTTTATTCAGAAGCCATTGAGTAGCAAAGAAGCCATACGTCCTTATACAGACTACTTGGCCTCATATCGAGTCTATTGGGTGTATCCGGACTCATCCTAAGTTGGTAAATCGAAGGAAAAAGATAGGATTAGGGTTTCCATACCGATATATACTTCCTCAATGTAATTGTAAACATAATCTCTTGTGTATGTGTACCTCAATAATAATATCTCTTTGGTTTGATCCCGTGAACTGTCACGACTAACCTAGTCTTGAATACCACGTTATATCTTATGCCTTTTTACTCTCTGCAAGCCTTTGTTTGTGTTCTTTGTTTGTACCCAGATGTGTGCAGGTGCTATATACCCTACAATCATAAACTTACTTTTAACCTGCACTTTTCACTAATTATTAACACATGTACGTGCCATGTCATTTCAGGTTTATCTTTGACCATCCCCCTTAGCCAGGTTACCCACAATCATAAAGGGCTAGTGATTACCAGGCTTAATGGCTTTTGCGGGACGCTTTGTAAAGTACGAAGTTTACCTATAAAATCATCAAAAGTGGCATGGTTTTCCTGATGGAACAAAAAATGACTCAAACAACACACGAAATCATTTTTGAATCAACAACTTATAGTAAATAGTACATTCGTTAAATTATGAGAAATGGTGGCATATTTTTTGGAAGTGATTTCCACACTTTAAAATTTGATTAACACACTCCAATATACAAGTCGGTAAGCATCTTGTAATATATGTACAACTATTTAAAGTGTGCGAATCACCTCCCTTTTTCTTATACCAATATTAAAAAATCACCTTGTAGTTGAATATAAGTAGGGGTTGTGTTGGGTTTCAAGTTTTTAAAAAGTGACCCGCAACCCGACCCGATAAGAAATCGGGTTATTTGGTTCGGGTGTTTATCGGGTCGGGTCGGATGAATCGGGTTGTAGAGTTATAAGATAAATTTAAATCTACGTAAATAAACCGGTAGCTAGACGACTTGTATAGTTTTCGAACAAAATATTAGTTTAAATTTACTCTTTTAGACAACCAGTTTATATATCATCCGATTAAAATTACAGAACCTTATTACAGGATGTTTACCAATGAGAACTTATGATTATAAACATTGCACTTTTACATGATGTATTCAAGGCTCCTACATGATTGATACAGCAAATAGGATTATAAACCTAAATTTATATAGGTTTAACGTTTTTCTATTACAATAGTATGCTTGGTATAGATTAAAATGAGCAAAAGTATCTGTTGTTTCATGTAATACAAAGACTAATTGGCTTGCAAGGTTTTATTAGAATAAGAAATAAATAGCATTTTTCAGGTCTTATCGGGTTGACTCGATAACCCGATAAGAAAAATAATGCAACCCTAACTCGACCCGATAACACTATCGGGTTCGGGTCAAAACAACCCGACAAGATTTTTTAACCCGATTTAACCCGACCCCATAAGTCTTATCGGGTTCGGATCGGGTCAGGTCAAACCGACTTAATGACACCCCTAAATATAAGAATCAATTTGTTGAGTGTGCAAATCATTACCCAAAAAGATAAGTATATTCTGGGTAATGATTTGCACACTCAACAAATTGATTGACACACTCAAATTATATGTATCTTGACATTTATCCTCCTACATCACTTAATAAAGTGTGCAAATATTAAGGGTATAATAAGCATAACACACATTTTTTTGAGTGTGCCAATCAAATTGTGGAGTGTGCAAATCATCTCCCGATCTTTTTCTCTCTCATTATTTCTTAAAATACATTGTTTTTGTTAGCAAAGTGTAGTTTAAGAACATTGTTTCACATCTTGCATAGTAGTTAGATTGAATTCAAACTCGTCAACCTATCTAGCAAACTAAATATGATCATAAATCCTCTGAAGTTTCACCTGTTACCATCATTACCAGAAAGACAGCTAGAAGCTGTCAAAATTAAAGATTTCTTTAAAAAGAAATATTATATGTTTTCTTTTAAAGCAAAAGGCACAATTAACACAAGTTCCTTGAATATTGAAAGAAGAAGGGAGGTGGGTTGTTCAGTGAGTATCCAATCATATTTACTATTGCTCTGCATTTTCATTCAATACAAAGGTGAAAGCTTGCTTTTTTATGACTAAATATAAATGCATATTCAGATGAATTTAACATGTATGCAACTATACATCCAGCCAGGCTATATATATATATATGCATATGTCTTGATGTGACAAACAGTTTAAAGCATCATGCATGTGACCCTTTAGAACAATTTCTTCTTCTTTGTGTGTTAGAGAATGACATCTTTAAATGATACTACTTATTCATTTGGATTTTAAATACATGCATACCGATCTACACTACATATATGAATATATGATATATACACATATTTTTACGTATATGGTATTCATCTCGATGACCAATAAAAGTTTCTCAATGTCGTTGATTGCCTTGCATTATCTAGTGTTCTTAATTGTCTCCAAAAATCTAAGCGTCGATCCACAAAATGCTTGTTTCAATATAAAGTATCATAGCATATATATTATCTTTGGACAATTTATTGGTGAAAATCATGAAAGAATAACTAAGTTTGAGTTTTGTTCTAATTTGATTACTTTAACTTTTTTTTTTATCATAAACTATTTGAAGTTTAAATAATGTTTTATTATCGTGAATTTTCTATGTTTGAATGATCAAAACGGTACACTTCTCAAACTTGGTTATTATTTTGTGACTAATATTTCTTTTCACGATGCATAAGTTGGTTTTACATTAAGTTGATTAAGATTAGTTAAATTAAGAGCATGGGTATTATTGTTACGATGCAATCAAATAATGCACATACAAATATCTTAAACATAAATGTTTTGAGTTAGAAGCTTAAAATAATGTCATCTAATAACTAAACATGATGATCAAAGATTTATCATAACAATTTTTGTGAGACAAAAAATAACAGAGCATTGTATTGATCATAACAAATATTTAGCAAATTTGCGATTTTAAGTGACATTGAATTAAGAAACTTGAAAATCGACTTTAATGAAATGAGACAAAAAGAACCATCACCGCATGCACATATATTCGTGACCAATTTCTTATATTCTATGTCTTGTGAAGCTTCTGCAGCGATCATTTAATATTCAGTACGTGGGTTGCTTGATATTTCTTTGGAAGTGTGTGTGAACGTATTTGAAAAGTGTGGGCACTAAACATGGCTAAAACACAAGTCGACAAGACCAAATGACGAGAATATTGTTGTTTGTTTGTCATCTTCGTCTTATTATATGCACGGACTCTTATTGAACATTACTCCGACTTTGCTTTATCTATCTTTATTTTAAATATATGGTCCACTATCTGGTCTTAAACCAAATCAAAATACAATAAAAGTAACTATATATATGTTATATATTTGTAACATGATATTATCATCAGTTCACTAGGTTAAATAATTGATTCAAGTTTGGTGCTATCTATACGTGGAAGATATTAAAGGATGGCCAACAAGAGAAGACTCGCCATGTCCTTTCTCTCTGCATCCTTCATAATATCGCTTTTCAAAGAATTTAATGAATACACCTTCTTCTTTTATCTTTCTTGGGACTTCAAAGAAATTTGGTAAAAAGAACTTAGGTAGGGTTATCTTATCCAAGTTAACATTTAAATCATCTAGAAGTCTAAAATTAAACAGCTTGTTTTAAGCTTCCTTTTCTATATGCTATGAACAATATAGTTAGTTATTGGAGTTATGGTTTACAAATACTACGTCCCAAATTAGTCTAAAAGCTATGCTTGCAATAATCGAAATATCGAACATCAAGCCTCGCTGCTTCTTAGAACTTTTAGTATGCATGGCCGTTGCATATATTGATTATCTTTGGCTAAAGAGGAAACTAAAATTGATTATGGTTGGCTAAAGAGGAAACTAAAGAGAAAAATATCTCTGAGGTGTGGGTTAAAACCATTACAAGTTAACTTCATGACGTAGTATCTATTAAAACGCCAAAATTTAATGGTGTACAAACTCGTTATCAATTATATTGAAACTTTGACTTTTCGTGCAACTATTTACTACTATTGTATTCACCCTAGGGGTGGCAATTTTTGAGTTTGACACGATAACGAAACTAAAATCGACACGAAAATTAACAGGTTCGGGTTGAGTTTAAATAGATTTTAGGTCGTGTTCGGGTCGACTCATATAACCCTTTTATTAAACAGGTCAGGCTCGGATTGAGAATAAGTTAAGCGAGTCAATCCGCCAACCCGTTTAAGATTTTTTTTGTTAAATTAAAAATTATATATATTATGTTGGGCTAATTGAGTGCCTAATTGTCTCTGCGTAGATTTAAACAGAAATTATGCTAAGTGTTGAATACTCACTGATAAGATATCATCAAGTGATTGAAGGACTCACTGAAGCACAACTTCAACAAGCAACCTCAGACAGTCAGACGTATTCAAGTCAAAGACATCGTCAAGAAAGTCGAAGATTACTTGAAGATATAATCGTCAACTGGGATATATACGAGCTGGTATGTAGATAGAGTACGCTAAAGGTTTGAAGAGAGTCAAGGGTGGCAATACCCTGATGATCTTATTACTCTTTGAAATAAATAAACTAAGCATAGCTCTTATCTCTAAATGTGTTTAGGCGGGACAATTCGATAAAGCAAAATGGCTACACAAAAGAGTCTTTCGAATTAAAGTCTATCTAGTACGGGTTGGTGAAAGATGTGAACAGTTGGCAGAACTGTTCACAAAAGTATGAGCGGGATGTTTTCAAGAATGGACGTGCATTAAATGCAGACGTACTTCTCCACTAGATTCTTGACACGTCCCAACTACCCCCACGAAGAGATCAACCTCGTATCACTATAAATAAAGAATGTCTGTAGGAGTTAATGTTGTGACTTTTATTGTTGTCGTTATTATAGTTGCATTTACTCCTTTGTCGAACTTACAACTAGTCAATTGATCCTATCAGCGTGTTTATACAAGTTCGCTTGTAAACTTGATAATTTGTCAAGTTTACTTGTTCAAAGAGTAATTTTACATTGTCATTCAACAAGTGTGATCCATAGCAATTTGTAATACTTTAATTCTTATCAATAAAGAAGTGTGATCCGATAAAAATTTGATATACTTTAATTCTTATCAATAAATTAATACAACGAATTGAAACAGCTCATATATTTTTGTGTTTTGCATGCAAATATATATATTCTTGATAGTACACCCATATAAGACGTGTTTAATTGGGACTTTCTCAATTGGATAATCAGAGCGGTTTGATTCATAAAACTATTTTATAAACCTTTCCAAATTTTTAAGATTAAGATCCAATCATGTTTGGAAGTAATCCTGTAAATACAGAAACTGTTTTTCAAACTAACACCACTAACAAAAATGTTACAAATAATGTAACCCCAACTGTTGTTAACAATGAGGATCTCCCACAACTTATTGATTCTAGGGGAGGTTCTCATGTCACAAATGTTCCACAATTTGACGTAGAAGATTTTTTTAGTTAGAAAGATAGGTTCTAAGTCTATCTTGATGGACTTGAACCTTACCTTCTTGAAATATTAGAAAATGGACCATATGTTCCTAAATCTCCTGCATCCACTGCTGAAAATGTTTTGTTTAAACATCAAAAGCAATGGTCACTTGAGGACAGAAAGCTTGTAAACCAAGATAAAAGACTGAAAGTATCATTATCTCATGTCTTCCTAATGACATAATGAATTCTATCATCAAATGTACCACTATAAAATCCACGTGGAATGACCTAATTTTAGGACATGAAGGACCCTTTAAAACAAGAGATACCAAGATTGCAGCCTTAAGACTAAAATTCAATGCTTTTAAAGCTCTTAAAGGTAAAAAGGTGCAACGGACCTACACCAGGCTAAAAATCTTGTTAAATGACCTTGTAGAAGTGATAAATCAAACACACATCAATATTATATCTTATGATTCTAGAGAGAGAAAGATGCGGGAAGGTTTCTAGAGAGATAAACCATAAATGTCTTATGAATTATAAGAAACCAACATCCTCTCTATGTGTGGAGAGGGTTAATATATGTTACATCATGAGGCGATCCATGGGTCGGCCCGGTTACTTAACCATACATTTAACTATCTTATTCTACGAGCTAGAAACGTAAACACGTGGAGTGACCGAGACTTTTATAGAATCATAACAATATCCCCCTAAAGGGAGGTCACTCCAGTTTACAAATATCTTAAACTTAGCATTCTATGAATGTTCTTCGATCTTGCTCGTAGACTTGAATCTTGATCTTTATCTTGTATCTGTTTGTAGTGTTCTTTGATCTTTAAGCTTGAGCTTGTTCCTTCATGCTTGATAAACTGTGATCTTGAGCCTTTATTACTTGATCTTTGAACTTCTTGAGATCATAAATCTTGCATCATCACTTGATCATCTTCTAATACTTCGCCTTCTTGCGACCTTGTGTCTTTGGGCCAACATGCTCATACTTTGTGTTTTTTTGAAAGCTTGCTAACAATCTCCTTAAATAATCTTTGACTTGATAACTTGATGTTTTAAGGAAGATGTTGAGTATCAGAGCAGCGGAAATTTTTATCTTTGTTTGATCTTGAGCTTTCTTTATTTTTTGAAACATTAAGTCTTGAGTATGAGCATGCGGTTATGAATCCGACTTAGGTGAAATGAGGTCATGCCACTGATGTCTAATCCTGCACTTATAAGGGTTAGCAATAAACAACAGATATGGACGAATATGACTTTGTCATTCGTCAAAGTTAGGTAGCATTAACCTTCGGTTTTGTAAAGACCGTTTTACAGTACAAAGATTGTACCTGTGATCAGGTAGATTCAATTTAAAAGAACCTCCTTGACAGGATTTCCATCTCAAAGTGTTGGATCCTCTAACACACATGCATTAGAATCACTGTACTTGATCGTTCTCATTATCAGAACGTCTCAAAGTCGACAGCACGATAAGAGTGAATCAGTTAGTTACTATCTGACTGATTGATTCGTCAATTCATAGAGTGGACCAAAATCGATATCCAGTTGACACAAGCTTGATTCATATATAATCTCGCAAGTCAGGTACCAAAGTGTTGTTTGATGTTGACACTGGAAGGATTTCCATTCGTCACTATGAAACTAAAAAGTATCACTCTAAATATTCTAGCAAGATCACAAGGATAATGCGTTAGACTCTTAGATACCACTTGTGTTATTTGTTTGTGAACACCAAGTGCATTTTGGAATTGTGTCCTAATTAGATTTATATTGATCTTTTGGCTCTTGACTCAATAAATGCATTTTGGTTTTAGTGGCCGAAGGCTGGAGTTGACTGCCACCTTTTCAATAACAACTAACTCAGAATGAGAAAGTCGATAGATAACATGTTTATCTCTGTGGGAAATGAATCAAGAATCTTTTGAGAGACCTTGAGTGGCTTAGAAGGGTTGTGCATTGCATCACTGGATCCTTGATGTCTATGTTCAATACCAGAAATCATCTTTGTGATTCTGATAGCTTATGAATTGACCCGGTTTCTACGTATAGTGTAAGGAGAGCTTCTTTCTTTTCACCCTTTATCTTTACAATTCTTTTTCATTCTTTAACCCCTTCAATGTTTACCAAGACGTCATTACTAGCACCTTGTTGTGATTGTTCCAGTGCTAGCTCATGCCTTAGTCAACATTATCCCTATATTTTCATTCAACTTCATCTTTCTTAAGAAATTCTAATTCTATCTAATGGAATGTCCTTGGGTAGATCCCTTTGGTTTTGGTTGGATCATTGAACTTATACCTAACCTTAACCACCTTATGATTGCATCGCCATCGTGAATTAGTTGGTTGTTGGGTATAGATATCAAAACCATAAAACCATTTGAAAATCAATCAAAGTACTTGTGATATAAATCAAAACGTTTGGTACTTTGATAGTTTTACCTTTAAGAAATGCTCCCCTTACACATATGCATAGATATTCGAAAGTGTTTTGCGCAAGGAGGTAAGAGTTATGCACTTGAGTTAAAGACGATCATACACATTTTAATCCAATTTTCTCCCCTCAAAAATAGCATACCATATGGTGTTTTTGATATCAATGGAGTAAAATGGCTATTTGAGATTTGAAAACACATGGGAGAAAATGGTAATAGCATGATTTTCTTGGTACATTTTTGTTTGCTCCCCCTTAATTATTGAGGGCCTGATATAGTGTTGAGTACACAATTTTGAAAGATTTTGAATTTATTGAAAAAATTCTTGAAAAATTATACTCGAACACTATATATTTATGAAGTTACACAACATTTTTACAAGATAGTGATTGAATCAACAACATATCATCAACTTCAAGGCTTTTAAAACTATGTAATTATTCCCAAATAATCCTAAGCCTTTTAAAACTATGAGGTGTTGGCAATATTGATCATATGTAGTTTTAAGCCTAAGCCATTAATCTTGAAAATTGTATTTAAGCCCCTAAAGTTATTAACTTATGACAACTTAAGCCATTTGGTTTAAAATAAATTAACTCCCCTTCAAATTATTATCCGTTAAGTTAAAACTTTTTCCGTATAGTTTTCGTGACTTGTTGAAGATTATTCGAAAAGACTTTCTCCCCCTTGAACAAAGAATCGTATTCTATTTAAAGATCTATTGTATTTGTTCGAGTGGTCGAATTTTTTTTAAAATCTATTTGTGATGTCGAAAACTGATTCTGATTTAGATACAACACATTTTCAAATGATTAACCCAAACATGATTTGTAAAATCAATATTTGTTAGAAAAATTGTTCGGGTTTAAGGAGATTTCACTTCTTTTTAAGGACAAAACGCACTGAAGCGTATGATAAACCTAATTCTAATGATAAAGGGGGGTGGGAGTTTCAAGCTGATGAGACTGGCACATAAGTTTGTTTCAGCCTGAGAGACTGGCATAAGTTTTATGGTGACTAAAATCAATTCAATACACAATAATCAAGCAAGAAGATAATCAGAAGATAAAAGAGCGGTACAAGCCAAATGATAGAAAACTGTATTAGCCATATTAAATCTGATTAAATGCTAGTTTGTTTGTTTAGTGCAATGAGTGCTTATCTCGAGGCGGCATATCATTCTTAAAACTTAGGTGGGACATCATCCTAAGACCTAGACACGTTGAATCCTGTCACAATTAACGCATCTGCATAAAACATCCTTTTAGTTTAATTATAATTTATCTTAGGGATTAAAGCAATGGTGATCTTGTTAAACCCTAGCCCATCGGGACTTTACCCACTTACTGCTTGACAGTTTTTTATATACTGGTATTTCACTGTTTAAGTCTTTACCAATGATTAAGAACATACTTGTTGATCCAAGGGTCACCTGCCAGGCCAACTAAGCTCACTAATCTAAAGGCAAAGATAGAACATTATTTGTGATCCTATTGGTCCAGATATATAAAACACGATATGGAGAGCTATCCTAGTATCTAGATCACTTGGTCAGTATCACTAGACCCAGTTGAATGATAGGTCGCATATTCAAGCACATAGACAAGTATGAGGTGATAAACACAATTAAACAATCAATGATAAATTAAGCAATCGAGATTAAAACAAACCAAACATTAAATCTTCATTAAGATTGCTAATACCCGAGGGTATTAGCCCACAACCATTGTAATAATACAAGTGTGATCAATTAACCAAGGTAAACTAAACGTTTTACCAAACAATACCAAAAATTAAATGATTACAAGAGTATAGGAATTACACGGTGTCTTCTATGAAATCTTGATTGATGCTTGACCTTGGCTGCTCTTCTTTACTTCAGAAAATCGAATTTTATGTTTATGGTATAGAGAATATGATTTTGCACATTGAAAACCAGTTTTTGAGTCTTCTATTTATAGTCTCAAAAATAGAGTGGATACGCCGTATTGAGTGAGGTCAGTACGGCGTATTAGGGTGTATTCCTTGGAGTGCCCGCTACGTTCACAATCAATCACTTATATCTTTCCTCAATTACATTTAATGCAGGATCTTTGATTGTTTGACAAGCTGGATACGGCGTATGTATTTAGCAGGATACGCTATATTGAGAATTAAACATATGCGTTTTCTTGTGAAGTCGAGGCGCTGATATGCCGTATCTTCATTGTTGGATACGGCGTATGTAGTCAGAAATAAGTAATCTTCAAATATCATCGTTTAAGCTCCAAAATGTGCGCCTTTTAGCATGTCTTCACAAAACACTCTGTAATTACTGCAATTAACAACTTTAAGCAATTAAGTAACAATACTTGCAATAATTATATAAAAGTGGGTAATTTACTTGGGATAAATGATGGTATAAATGTAACGTTATTTGATGTCATCAAATATCCCCCTACTTGAATCCTACTTGTCCTCAAGTAGACTCTAGATATTTATTGAAAATGTATCCTAACCGGAGTTAAGGATTTTTCCTTTAAGCATTTCTTTCGTTAAATCACCTATACAAGACCAAGCACCTCTTGAAATATGGGAAATGAAAACACTCAGATCACTCAACTAATCTAGGGTGTAACATTTAATGGGTACGCTCAATTGCTCGGTCATGATTAGTTTTCTATCATATGGTTGGTAAGGATACACATCTCTACCACTAGAGCTAAGGAGTAACAAGTCAAAAAGTAAATTGGGTTAATAGGCTTAATGGTTTGATCATTCTAACAATATTTCACCAAAAGTACCACACCAACAAGGCAGCTGAATCATACATACATGGCCGTAACGACGGAATAGACATGTATAATTCGATCACATCCTTATTCGAGTTTAACCAAGGGCTAGGACGAAGAATGATATAGGGTATGGATCTTCTAACTTTCACCAAAAGTAATAAACCAACAAGGCAGCTGAATCACGCATACATAGCCGTAACGACGGAATAGACATGCATGTCTCGATCACATCCTTGTTCGAGTAAAACCCAAGGTTAGTTACTAGAAAAGGGAAGTAAATTGTTGTTAAATAAAATTCACAAAACAAATAGATTAAGCTTGAACAAATAAGGTATAACATTGCTAATAACTTTCCCGACCGTTCCATGATAAAGTTTCAGAAATATATACAAACGTCTCGATCATAGAAATGACAAAGACAACCTAATCCTATAACGGTCAACTTCCTAATCATCCCAACTTATACATACTTTTACAAGACAAGTGGTGATATCGACCATTTTTATACAAAACTATACATCGTTGATTTTTTCCACATATCAACGAATAATTGATCCTTCCAAGTAATTTATCGGTTTAAGTTCAACGAACCGACTATCAATCCTTCCTTCTTTTTTGATGGAATTTACTATTTTTTTTCATAACATAACAATACGAATTTTGGTGTAATTTCACCGCCTTCACCATCATAATTCATCCAAATAATTTTCTTTAAACACTTCATCTTCGGATATAGAACATAATTGCGAAAGTAGCAAAATGCACGAGCTACATACTTTTACATTCCCATTGCGTTGTGCAATTTTCTGGCCTAACCAGAGATAAAAAATTTCACTTTGACATAGGAAATGCAAAACTTCACACAAAAGCAACTAGCAACTTTGATTAATAGGCTTAATCTACAAGGTAGGCTAAGGTGTAAAGGTATAACGAAATAAATATTTTGTGTGAAAAAGACAGAAATGGCTCAACAGGTTTTTCTAAAGGATCTTACTCTTATAGTGAGAGTAAGCAATGGGTTAAACGGGGGTTAACTAACCAGTGTTGTTAGTTAATAACATAACATATAGGCTTTTTGGTGTATTCCTAGAAATTTACCAGTTAAACATGTTACTCCATCTAAGTCCATAGTACTCGTCATTGTGGTCTCGAGTGATATACCAAGCCAAGTTCTAAAGTCCACTACATCACCGACACACTCATAATTTTCTCACAATTTGTCATTAAGGGTTATTATGCGCGAGGTCATGTAACTAGTAATTTTTACAAAAGAATGCTAGAAATATTTTTTAAAAATTTGGCATAATTTAAGTATATTGCATATTATTTGTAAAAAGGGACAAGTAGGCGTTCTAATTCTCCATCCCCCTACTTAAGTTATACAACGTCCTCGTTGTATAGATAAACCAATTAAAGACTATGGGAAATAGAATTAGAACGAGGAACTCCCCTGTTATTTTGCTCGGGATGATTCTCCAATTTGAGTTCTTGAGCAAAAGTGTGTTGAAGAGGCGTCAGAATGCCCGTATGAATTCAACACAAGTCCTTTTCAGCGTACACCATCACCAATTCATCGATTTCTTTACAGCAAGGTCCTGCATTAAAGTTTAGAAGACAAAGCGTGCAATTCCTATCTCGGTTTTATAATGGTTACAATGTAGAAAAATAAACACAAATACTGTACAGGTAGGCAATACGCCGTATCCCAAACCCAAGGATACGCCGCATTGCATCCTATAAAAACAAATGTTTTAAAGTTGCAGGAATTTAAATGCAGAATTTAAAGAACTGATAACGTCCAGACTGGTCGATACGGCGTATCCATAGAGGTTTGATACGCCGTATGGAATGTCTGGGAAGACAAACTCGTTAAATAATTTAAAATAAATGACAAACAATTAAAAAACGGTCGAGTTGTCTCTGGGTAAGCATTTTTCTTTCAGCTAGTCTTTAAGTTAGAATTTTTCCTCTTTCTCTTCATTCTTCCATTAATCGCTCGCACTCGTCCCTTTCGTGCGAATTTCTCCATAATCTTTTGGCATGACACAAACTTCTTGCAAAACGGCATGCCGAGCACAACACCACTTGTTTCATCCATATCGTTAATGATCATGAAACCTGAAATAATAGAAAAATTCCCGACTAAAATAGGTATGTCTATTAAAGTTCCGGCTAGATCATTCCCTTCATGATTACCTTCGTCCTTAATTATAGAATTGTAAAAACGTTTGGTCATCATATTAATGGACAAGGTAGGGAGGAAGGCAACATTTACATGTTTATATCTAATCATACAAGAAAATTTTATTTTGTAAAAATGTTTGAAAGTAGGCTCATTGACAATAATATTTTCATCAAGGGTTGGCTCAAAGTTATTATCTTGATCCATCCTAGGTTCTAGAGGCACATTCGAATCATTTAATTCAATATAATTATCATAGTGTGGGTTGAATGATTCAGTAACGGCCTCTCCTATAAGCTCAGTTTTAGAATCAAGATTCATTCCTTCTTTCAACATATAGACCATTCTAATTATGCTAGTAGCGGGTTTAATGCTTTTGAAAACAAGTTTCTCTTCCTCAAACCTTAGAGTAAATTTTCTTTTGAAAACATCTATCTTGGCATGGGCGGTAGACAAGAATGGTTATCCGAGGATTAAAGGGTGTTAGCCTTACTATTTTGTAAAGCTAGCGTCTTACATATGAATCTGACTGGCTATAGGCCAACTGCTACATGCAGGGACTAATATTGTATAAGTAGCATAGATAGCTTAAGATAGGCCTATATATATCCCTTATGACTCTCCATGAGGGGTGTGGATGTTCATTTGTAATTTTTCCTTTCTCTCTTTAATCTAATATTTTCTTCTTTTTGTTCATCTTACCCTCTCTTTACTTTCCCTCACTAGAAAACTAACAATGATTCATCTTATCTTCTTTGATCAACCAAGACCCCCTAAAAAGGTGTTTTTGATCTTTGTCAATTGGTATCAAGAACTAACCGGGGGTGTTTTGTATTGTGTGTTGTGTTCGTTGGCTGTTTACAGCTTATTTCTAGCTTATTGATGGCTTATGTTCGTGGGCTTATTCTGAAAAGGCCACGAATATCTTTTTTTTTCTGTGTTGTTGCTTGAATCTGTTTAATAACAGATTTTTTTAGCTTCTTTTGTGCTTATTAAGGTCACGACTTGGTTACATGTTTATTTAAGTTTTTGCTTATTTTGAACAAAAAAACCTTTCTCTCTAAAAACATAAATAGCTTATTTTGTAGTCTTTTTGGTGGCTTATTTATTGGGTTACCAGCTTATTACAAGCTTATTTTCTGGGTTTGCTTATTTTGTGTGGTCCACACGGTTTGAAACATCAAGGAGACCAAGATCCATATATTAAGGAAACAAGAACAAGGACGACGTTGTTTTTTGTTGTGTTTGGGTAAAACAACAAGAAGAAAAGGACGAAGTAAGTTTTGGAAGATAGCAAACCGATCTATTGTACAAGTCAGTTGGAACCGATCTATCATAAAAATTCAGTTGGAACCGATCTACTGCTTTTGTGTGGAAACCGATCTCCTGAAATTCAGTTGGAACTGATCTATCAAAAACTCAGTAGCAACCGATCTAACAACTTCAATGGAACCGATTTATACATGCCACAACCCAAGCTGAGTCAACTCAGTATTTATCGAGTTGACCCGGGTTAACTCAGTGAGTCAAATCAGTTAATACCGTGTCATGGTCCAAAAGAAAAGAGTAAGAAGTCACGAACGAAAAGCAAGACTGACTCGATTAACCAATATCCACAACAAAAACAACAACCATCCAATAACAACCTCAACATCTACAACAACCAACTTTGTCACATCAATCCAACAAATCCACAAGACTAAACCTAATTCCCTTCGTCACATATTACCTCAACTCCATCTCCACCATCATCAATCAAGACTCGAACCATAAAAGATTGATCTCATTTTTCTTTTTTTCATGTTATAACAAAAATGCAATGACCTTACAAGATCATGAACACAAAATTGAAATCATCATTGATCTATAAAGCCTAAGCTTTTTCTTTAATTTTCAAAAATAAAGAATGTGTCATAACAAATTTATTACACACAATCTTGGTTTCGATAAAAGAAAAACACAAGAACATTCAAGCCGAACCCTACCCGAAACCCTTCAAAGGACCTTGATGTCGAATGACTTCTGGGTTCTTCATGGATTAAAGCAATATTTATAAGGGGTAATTCGTTGTTGCTATGGTGTGATATGGTGGGGCATTCGATTTGATTAAATAAATTAGAAGATGGGAGATTTTTTCTTGTCCTGCGTTTTTTTATTTGAAATAATGAAGAGGTGGCGATTGAAAATAATGTGATTAGGGTTTGTATGTACAAAAAATTAGGGATTGTGTGTGCTTTTATATCCCTAATGCACATTGTGATTGGGTATACTTTGTACAAGTATTGGGCCAGATATTGATCCAATTTGTACTAAATCAAAAAGTCATGGGCCGAACTTGATAGATGCACTTGGGTTGTGTTTCTAATTGGGCAAAGTGTTGTGATTTAGGATGAATTTTTGGGCTGGAATAGTTTGGATTGGTATTGTTGATTACAATAACAATTTAGGCTCGCGTTATTAGATTGGACCGGGTATTAAACATTCTCTTGTCGGGTAAAGTACAAAAGACCGGGCTTTTTACTTGGTCGGGCCGTGCTTATGTTATATTTATTGAGCTCGATATCCGTTAACAATCATGACACATCAAAAATCACGAACAACAACACAACAAACACAATACATTACACTAAAAACGATCCTTATCAAAATTCACTTTCATTCATAATGGTTAGTATTTAATTTAGATGACTACGAAGTTTTTGTTCGATATTATTGATTTGGTTTTGAAGTAGACTTTCACGGGGAGTGTACTTATTTCGTCTTCGATTCTTTCTACCTCCTCAATGAAGATGACTTGTTCGAGCATATACGGTTTATGATAAGGTGTTGTATTTTTATATACTTTTGGGTGAGTATATGGTACTTAGAGATTTGCCTCTACACCGTTCTTCATCACGCGGATAGTACAAGATTAAGTCATAAGTCGGGATTTTTTGCCTCATTCTCGGGTTTGTTTTATCGGGTTGTCTCCATCAGTGGTCATCAGTATTAGCCTACAGAATAGATAATGGGATTTAATTCGGGTTGATCAAGAGAGAATTGTTAAAGAGAGTATGATTCGACATCTTCTCACAGAGTATTTCATATGCAATTTACGAGTTATGAAGCTAAGTAAGCAGTTCTAGTTGATATACGATGTACACATGAGTAGGATGATTCCTCAAATAGTCATCATCCTAGAGGGAGAAATGTGTATATTCGGTACTTAGTTGTTTTTTATGTTACCGTTTTGATGTTACAGCTTTGACTACATAGCGGGATAAATTGCTTTCACTTGGGACTTAATTGACTTTGGTGAAATAATTTAATTTGGTACATTCAGGACTTAGTTGACTTTGATGTTACCATTTTGACTACATAGAGGGATAAATTGCTTACACTTAGGACTTAGTTGAATTTGGTGTATCAAGTCTTACCATGTCTTTTCGGGAGGGGGCCTTAATTGATTTTGGTGCTACGGTTTCAATTTTTGTAAAGAGATAAAGTGTGTACTTCTAAACTGGAACGCTTCCTAAGTGAGACGATGTTGATGATATCATCCCCCCTACAGTGTATCCTAAATGAGAAAGGAGGTCCATAATAAGACTTCTGCATTGATTCTTAAACAGTCTCAAGGGTGTTTGTTTAGGAGGGAGCTGAAAAAAGGAGCCTACTAGTTAGGAGGGAGTAAAAACTCAACTAGATTCTATAAGCTGAAGAAATAAAGCTAGAGTATTCAAAAAGATCAAGGTCATTGAAGACAATCTCAAAGAATGTTAGACTTCATTCTTATTATTTTGCTTTATTTTTGCTTGTAGGAAACATTGTAACCAATTCACGTGTGACACCATCTTGGAGGGAGGTTGTTAGCCTTACTATTTTGTAAAGCTGGCATCTTACACATGAATTGAACTAGTCATACTGTCCTCTGCAACAATCGTTTGTCTGTTTTTGTTTTCCTTCCACCAACCAACACTTCTAAGCTTCTTAGAACCTATCTTTTGAACATCTGATCATCGATCTTGTTCAGCATGATGCATGTGCGTCTCTTATCCTTTGTTGTCCACTCCCTCGACGGCATGTCTTTGTTGTAACCAAACTTGAAGTTTAGAAGCCTTTGACAAAGGATGTTACGAACAGATTGGAGTGTCATGTCACAAAACTTATGGATCTCATCAACACGCATTAGTCTTTTCTTCTTGCTTTTGTCATCATAAATAACCTCTGGTGGATCAGAGTTTAGAGTGTATGGTTCTTTGACTAAGATATATGGACATGTTCTTTGAGGCTTTGTTAAGTTATGCTTTCGTTGATAACTTTCAACACCTAGCTGAACGTCTTCAACCCTGTTCTGAACAATGATTCTTCGAGTGAAAATTTTCAGAGCAGTGACAAAGTCCATAATCACATCACCTTCTAGGTTAAAAAGCTTGTTTTGAGCAATCAGAAGAAGCATGTCTTCAATGTCATTTAGGTGTAAGTCCTAAAAGTCACCTTATTTGAACTTGTAAAGTTTCTGATCAACTCGCTTTACAACAATCTCCTTCAAGTAGCCATAACCCGATTTCTTTTCCATCTGAACACTAACAACACTCAGCATTCTCACAGTTGAGAAAACTTCATGTTTGGACACCTTGTTGATCATAGCTCTATAAAACTGTTGACGTTGTGGACCCTAGTGAGATATTCCAAGAGCAACATCCTTGTCATAGGCAATTTTGACTGGACTCCATAGTGTCGGAATCATGTCTTTAATGCCTTCCATAGTATACCTTGCAACGGGTGTCTTACTAATGGAAGAGGAGTACGTTCTTTCTTTATTTCCTACTTGCAAGTTTTCAAGATCATAATTAAAGAAGTATTCAACAGGAATTGTAAGTCGACCTTCTTTATCTTGCAGGGGTAAAGGCTTGCTCATATCAACTGAACGTTTGTGACCTTCAAGGTTTGTCCATTCGAGTTGATCTGTCAAAGCACGATAGCATTCCTCCATATTGTATTCCAGTTCCACACAGCTTTTGCAGGTTCCTTTGAGTAGATTAAACACTGGACCCACTAGATCTGCTCTTGTGATCTTGTTTAATTTGAGACGATTCATGGCAAATGTAGAAAAATCAATGGGAGTACTCATCAATTCATCAAATGTGAGTGGAGGCTTCTCAGCTTGTATCATCTTATTAAACCATGATTGTTCTAGAGCATCATCAACGGTTTTTACTGTATTCCAGTCCGGATCAAGTATCTTAAGCCTTGGAGATTTCTTGAAACAATCCTTCTTTGGAATCTTTGGAATGGCATTTGCTTGTGGCTTATCAGCATCATTAGCCACAATGTCAAGGTTTGGCTCTTCGACATCCATTTGCACTACGTGATTTGGTTCATGGACTGATTTGTCTGTAGATACAGATTTACCAGTTTTAGAGGTATTGGATGGAGTTTTACCTTTAGCAGATTCCTTAGATTTTGAGGATTTCTTTAAATGTTCAGCATCTTTTCTAGTTCTTCTCTTTTTCATCTCTTGGTCTGATCCAGCAGGAGGGTCTTGATCTTTGTCGCCATGCCGTCTTTTCCTCTGAGAAGCAGGATCTACAGCAAGTTTGTCAATGTCATTTTTATCCACGAGTAAAGACCTTATTAGTGCATCATATAGTTTCTTATGCGCAGGATGTTTTTCATGTGACTTGGACGCCATCATCATTTGGAATAAGATATCCTTCTACTTGTGTTCATGTTTAGCAGCTTGATCATATGGTGTTGTCGAGTACTTCGGCATTTTCTCTTGTGCAACACGTTCTTGCTTGACCTTTATGAACTTTGACACGTTATCCCGAGAGACTTGCAAGTTAAGATCTTCAGTGCGTATCTGGCTAATAGTTTTCTGAGACAATTTCTGTCTAAGTTCTTTGGTATGTCTTTGGAGAGCCTTTTGAAGAGTGTCTCCGAGATTTGATCCAAGATACTTATTAACAGCTTCTGGTACTTCAGACTTGATTGATTTAAGGATTACTGAAGAATGATCCACTTGTTTGAGTTCTTTTACTTCCTTTTCCAATTTAGAAACTCTTTGGACGACATCATTAAATGCTTCAGGGTCAGGAATTAAAGCAGATAGAATTACTGTTGCTGGTAGTGGAGGTGCTGGTGGTGTAGATGGTAGAATTTATGTTGGTTCAGGAATAACAGACACTTTGACAACATGAAATGGTTCTTGCTGAATATTAGGAACATCCTGTTGGATTTGAATATCCAATAAATAATTGATCTCTGCTTTGGCATTTTCTTGAATAGTACCAATAAGAGACACATTAGGAGAATTAAGAAACTAAGTACCAAAGTTGGAAGAAACAGAATGACCGGAGGTAGATTGAAGCAGATTAGGCTTCTCTTTGTGTGTTGTTGAGAGAGGCACCCCTACTTGTTCATCCCTAACTTGATCATCTCCTTGTTGCTCTTCATCAGCCTTGAGTTCTTCAACTTTTTCAACATTTTCCTCTTCTGCTTCCTCAACAATAGTCATTTCTGCTACACCCTTTACCTGATCCTCAACATCTGTGTCAGTCTTTTCATCATCAGTCATTTCAATATCTATACTCTCATCATCTTCATCATCATCATCATCAGATTTATCTTCATCAGTGGACACCCATGGTATGTCTTCTGGTTTCTCTTCTTTGTCATCAAATAGAAATGTCTCATCATCAGTGGAACCCCAATCTTCAAGATCATCTTGAGCTTTACTTTTATCTTTTGTCTCATCTGGAACCTCTGGTGAAGTACCAGCTCCTTCATCTAAGACTGTAGATTTTCCTGTTGGCTCATCTGGAACCTTTGGTTTAATACCAGCTCCTTCACTTGAGCCACCAGATTGATGCTTGGATCTTCTTTCACATTTGCTGGCCTTAATTGCTTTCTGGGTGTCAATTTCTAATTGTGTTGCATCAGATAGCAATTCAATGCCTTTCAGCTTCAGCTTCTGAGACGGATTTGTTGATTTCTTCTTTGATCCTTATGAAGAATCTTATATGATGACACCTTTGAGTTTTCTTCTGATCATCCCTTCTTGTTGTTTCTCTGATTCTTTATCACTTGACTCAATCTTCTTTGCCTTTTTCTTCTTAGAAGCTTCAGTTGTTTTCTTTGGAGTGATCGTTGCATTAGATCCCTCTACACCTTTACCTCTTTCTATCTTTGGAGGAATCAAACTAGTGGATAGGCTAATTAATGTATTGTAAGCTTTAGAGTTTTAAATATCATTAGTTATCAACGTGTCTGGAATAGACTTGCCATATACTTGGTGAATCTCCCTTTTACTGATGAACTTTAATCTATCCAACACACCATCATTGTCAACTGTGTGGTAAGGTGAACCTTGTCTCTTGGAAAATTGTTTGTGTTGAGACATGGAGTAGTGTATGATGACTTTAGTGAACCTAGGATAGGGCATGATCTCACGTCTTCTGACCTTTGACTCCCAGTTGTCAATTTGGTATTGAAGATCTTCCTATATCGAACCAACATAATCAACATTCGCCTTGTGGTAGATACCTCATAGAATTTCAATTCTTGATGGTCGGAGTCAGTCATTACTTAATG
>BQNB010088679.1:0-27601 GCA_026074375.1 Tanacetum coccineum | reverse complement strand
TCTTGACTTTTTACCTTGGTCAAGGGTGAAGAGTTTGGATTTGCCTAGTATTTTATATATACTATATTGTTAGAACCAACTACCCTCCACAACCCCAATACCAGACGTATTCTTGTGGTTATGATTGTCCACCTCAAGTTCCGATTGTCTACAATCAAGAACTGTGTTTCAATCAAAACTTTGATAATAATTTTCCACAAACTTCATCAAGTTTTCCACAACAATACCTTTGTTGTGAAAACTACGGGGGTCCTCATGAGACTTTCCAATGTCAACCGATGAACCAAAATTTGTATAATTCTTCCGGTTTTGACCAATTTCAACCCCCGCAGTATCCCATCATTCATCATCCTCCTCAAGAAACGAGTAAGGAAATTTTGCAAGCCAGAGAAGACCTAATGAAATCTATTCAAACCTTTTTAAAGAAGTTTAATCGTATATCTTTTAGAGAAACACCAAAGGTTTTATCGCTAGCTTAGGAGAAATTTTTTGAAATTCAGCATGCTCAACCATAGGATATACAAGAATTGCTTCATAAACTTCTTAAAGATTTGCAAATTATAAGGGAGGAGCTGGCTGAATATATTAATTCTCTGAGTTGGAATCGTCCTGCCTTCTACGATGATGATGATGATGAGTACACTATTCAATATAGGGAATATTTAGAGAATTTGTCTAATGCAATCACACCCGTCTTACCAATCGAGGAACCCGATAAATCTCTTAGTATGGGGGACGAGCATCTTGACACTATTCTAGAAACAGAATCAAACGAAGTAATAAAGTCTAGTATTGAGGACCTTGTCCCAATCCCAAGTGAGTCCGAGGGTATTTTAAATATGTGTGATGTGCCTTCTTGTGATAAAAAACACTTTGATGCCGAGTCTGATCTTAGGGAATCTTTGCTTAATTATGATACTTCAATTATTTATTCTCCTAAGATTGACTCTCTTCTCGAGGAGTTCGCCGGTGAACTCGCTCCTATCGATCCAATTCCACCGGGAATTAATAAAGCTGGTTTTGATCAAGAAGAAGATATTCGTCGTGTTGAGCAAATGTTAAATAATTCTCCTCCTCTTGACGTTTTAAATGATCACTTTGAAATTTTCTTCGATTCTAACGATGATTGTACTTCAAGTGATGACGATTATGGTGAGGACATCGATTTTGTTGAGGCTTCACCTCCCGATTCTGAGATCGTCAGCCTAGAGGAGGTGAAGGATTTTGACCCTGAAGATAGAGAGACTAACACTGATATTCTTCTGAAGATCAAGGATGATATACTTCGTGAGAAATTATTGAATATCAATCTTCTTATTGCTAAGATCGAAGCTTTGAATGACAACCCCACTCCTGATTGTGTGCTCAAGTCTCCTTCCCCATTTCCTATCCCCATTGATGATAGTGACTCTTTCTTTGAGAAGTCCGATACTTCTCTCTCTTATTCGGATAATTCTTTACCCGAATTCGAGACTTTTAGCTATCATACGGAAGAGACGAGTAGTGGCAGTACCACTACTCATGCTGATAACTCTCTTCCCGAGTATGATTCGTTTCTTTTTGAGATTAAGCCCGATCAGGGTGAGTTAACTAGCGTATAATGGACGATATTTTTGAGCGTAATAAGGATAATTATTTTGACCCAGAGGGAGGTGAGATTGATACTTCTCCAAATGTTGATAATGACCATTATCTTCCCTTCACCTTTGTCATCTGAATCTTTCTTCCGTATCTCACCTACCCTAAGGATTCTTCTTTGCTACTCTCCTGCGGGAATGAAGACACCATTTTTGACCCTGACATCTTCGCTTATAATTTCTATTCTTATAAGCCAGTATTATCTCATCGGAGTGGAACTTTCATATGCTTCAATGTTTATCTAAACATCTTGAATAAAAGTATGATGGAGATTTGCTCTTCAATATGTTTCCCCATGGACCAATAAATTCGGGGTCGAGTCAGGCTCGTGACTCGGTTAACAAAAACAAGCGCTTCACGGGTGGCAACCCATGCTTATTCTTCTATCTTCTTTCTATTTTCTAATAAGTATGTTGTGATGAGGCTCGCCTCTTTCTCGTGTTTCGTGTTTTGTGGTTTGTGATGTTTGTCTAGGATTTCCTGGATTTTGAAGGCTCTTGTGCTCAGTGTTTTATCCATCGTTCACTCGCTCTTCAAATCCTTAGCATGCTTATATTGGGAATCCGATACCCTTAATCTTATCGACTAACATTTATCAATTAGCATAATTAATAAACGGCTTTAGATTTGCATAGAGACCCCTTTATATCAAGATTATGCATTGAAATTAGTATGGGGGAATCTCACATTGAGGACAATATGTAGTTTTAGTATGGGGGGAATCTGTCGATTTGATTATACCTGCGGCCGTTGTTCTCACGTAACCAGCTTTTCCACCAAAAATATGTGATTTATGTAAAAATAGCAAAATTTAAAAATTTTTATGCATAAAAAAGTGATAAATGTTGGAATAAAGTGATGAAATAAATGTTGTGACACAAATAAAGGTGAGAACGAGAAATAAATTTTGATCCAACCGGTTTTATACCTTAGCTTTTTCCTTAACATATTTAAATCAAGTTTGTTGCTAGTCTAATGTAGGCTTATCCATTATGTCGAGCTCGATTTATTAGAATTAAGATTGTTGCCAGTCTATGTGACTTGTTAAAGTGCCGATCTTAATTCGCAAGGCTAAGCATTCACAAGTCTCTTTCTTAGAGATTTTAAATTGCGAAGAACAAGAAATGATAGAGTCGAGTATAAGTCATGATATTAAGCGTGGAATAGTTGGTTTTCTTTAGAGCTCATAAGTATTAATTGTGGCTTTTTCTCCCATTAGCTTGTTTCACTTTTATATAAATAATGTTTAATAAATAAGGTTGTCTGGTTCAACTTAATCTTTAGTGACTTTCCACTAACTTGGAAGACAATGCCAATAAAATAGGTACACATCGGGATTTAGAATTTGGCATACTATATATATATATATCATATGAATAATTTCTTTACTTACACCTTAAAGAGCCTTCGGGTATATGGTGTAAGTAGAGTTAATCATGAGATTACTTATGCCTTAAAGAGCCTAAGGGTATATGGCGTAAGTGATTAAATTGTTCATACCTTAAAGAGCCTTAGGGTATATGGTGTGAATGATTGAATCATGTTTAATAAATGATTTGTTTGTACCTTAAAGAGACTTAGGGTATATAGTGCAAATTAAATCTCACTTGATTTATGTCTTAAAGAGCCTTCGGGTATATGACGTAAATCAAGTTAAATATATAAGTAGCCTAATAAAATCCAAATTTCGGACACCTCGATGTGGACCTCATCGGTTTTCCAAGAAAGGGGTAGAAGCTAATTTTTATCTTTAACCGTCCCGCTTTATTTTCGGATTTAATAAATATCGAAATAAGTCTTAAAGAGCCTTCGGGTATATGACAAAAATAAAATCTTGAGATACAAAATTAGGAATAAGGGAGGAAAAGTAACACACAATTAGTATTTATGAGTAGTGTTAGTATCATGACTTGTATTTGACAATGATCTTATTTTTAAGCTTAATATAGTGAAAGTTGGGGACGATGAATTTATTTTGCTTGTTCCATGATCCTAAGTATTAGCGAAGAATAATGAAAGCACAATGTTATGAAGTGTTGAAGTATGGAAAGTTATAAAAAAGCATATAAAAAATGAATGAAAAATGTTGAAAATGGAAAAACAGGGCTTTTCAGAGCTAATGTTTCTTTAATCCCTTAAGATGAATACTTAGCTACTTTTCGAGGTAATTAATCAAGGGGGATTGAGGTTCTTAGTTTTCTAAAGTGTTATTTATAACATTGCGTGAGGACACGACAATAGCTTAGTATGAGGGATTTTGGTATGTGCTTATTTACACATACCTTTTACCTAATAAAATAAGCTAAAAAGACCAATAAATACAGAAAAATGCATTGTATTTGTTTGTATTATGAATTGTGTCTTCAGGTAACGGATATTGCACAAAAGGACAAAAACAAGGCAAAACGGACATAACCAAGCACCGAAATGGAAAGGGTATAAGAAATCAAAGCCGAAGGCACATTTACCTTGAGTCTTAACCAAATTCAATCCCATTAATCCTTTAACCCTAAAATACCCCAATACTATTGCAAAGTTAGTCCTTTTCAATTACACCATTAGTCCTTAACTATTAAAACAAACATAACTACCATAACCCATTAAACCCATAATCCCTTACCCGACCCAAAATAACAACAATAGCCCAATCCTTTTTACCCATAACCCGGTCAAACTTATATCCAAAACGGGTCAAAGAGAAAGTATAAACAGAGTTACTGTTTATCTTTCTCTTTTCCCTCCCTCACTTACACACACAAACACAGGGTAAATGGATTTCACCCCACGCACACCACTCTTCTAGATGACCTCCTGACAACCCTAACACCTCAAGTCTACGCTGGCAATCCACAGGGTAATAATGATTGGTTGATGTGACATATCAGAAACGAAGGGCTCAGATTGATTCATATGATTGAGGCGGTTTGATGAAAGGCTAGGATTGAAGTTGGAAACTCTCACTCTCTCCTCACACAACAAACACAGGAGGAGCGTCTCAAGTCCTAGAAGGTTCTGCTGAAGGCTATAAATAGGAGGCCAAGCACACAGTAATCATCATCTAGGAGTAGGAATAGCTTAGTGTAGCTTTAGGTAGCTTATTTTTAGCTTATTTTGTTTAATTTCATGTAATTACCTTTTAAGGCATTGTATTCACTTTAATTTTAAATAAAAGCTCAGTTTCATTTACTTTTGTGTTTTAATTCAAGTTTTACTTTAATGCAATTTTGTTAAATTTGATCATAATCTCGTGATAAGCTCTTATAAGCTCTTTAATACTACATTAGCTTGTTATCACTCAGTTAAGCCCTCAAAAGCTTAACTGAGTTTGTTAAATCACTTAAACCCTCCCCTCAAATTACCTCAGCTTGATTAAGGAAGATAAGCCAAAAAGGGATGGGCTAATGGACCCTACCAGCTTATCCTAGATAAGCTGGAGCTTAGTAGATAAGCTCTTTTGAGCCTTTTAAGTCCCTAGTTAGTTGGGACAAAGGTACCTCTTCTTTTTCTAATTTCTAGCTTAATAACTGTTTAGCATTTAAATAAGCTTATTGGTGCTTATTTCCTGTTAGAATTTGCTTATTAGATCTTAAATTGCTTTGTTAGTCATTTGTTCTCATAAGTTTTAAGCTTAATCCACTTTTTCTAGCTTAATATGGAAAATCATTTTTTTAAAGGAGTGTTTGGATCAAACAGTACTAACAAGAGTTAGTACTATTGGATTTGTTTTGTCAATTGATTCAAGTTTAACTAGTTCAAACTTAGTTTTATAGTTAGTATAATTCAGTTTTTTTTAAAAACTAAATTTGAGGTCGTATATATTGATAGTATGAATCTGTGTTAATTAGATTTGATAAATCAGCTTAACTGAGTTAGATCTTCAATTGTTGCTTGTTGATGTTGTTTTCATCCTAGTTTGGAGTCCTTAATGCAGTAGGAAGTAGTTCATAAAAGAATGCTTTGATCTATAAAAAATCTGTCATAGTCTTCCTAGTTCTTTCCAAAGTTTTTTTAAAAAAATTGCTTTTTCATCAACAAGTTTTCATAAGCTCTAGTAAGTTTTGAGGTCTTACTTTTAGAAAATAAGCTCTTTGGACATTGATTTTAATCCGTTTTAGCTTATTTTCAGCTTTAAACTTTATTAGCTAGCTTAAAATTAGGGCTAAACTTTGCAATTTTTCAAGTTACAAAAATATAAAAAAAAACTCAGCATGAGCTGATTCTCCTGTCACTTTTTCAAGTCAATTTTCTAGCTTATTTCTTAGCAAAATTTCCTAAAAGTTGTTTTTATGTGTTATTTGGAAGTCAAGGTCCATCTGTTTTCAGTTGTTTACCTATTTTATTAGCTTAAGAGGTCTTAAAAATAAGCTCAAAGTTGAGCATTTTCATTTGAAAACTGCCATGTCAAGTCCAATAAGCTTTTAGCTTTTAAAGATTTTAAGCTTATTTCTTTTAGTCAAATCTTTGTCACTTTAACTTATTAGGTCTAGGGTTCATGGCCCGTTAATAGCTTAAATAAGGTTCCTTGGGTAGCTTATTGATCAGCTTGAAAAACAGTTTCTACTAAGTGATAAGCTAGTGAAAATGTCTTCCCTTTTGTATTTATTACGTGCTTATAATTAAGTTCCAGAAAAAGTCATAGTTATAAAATTTGCTTATTTTCATTAGTTCTATAAGCTTGTGCAAAAAAGTTTTAAAAAATAAAACAATTTTTCAAAAAGGAAGCCATGGGGGTCGAATCCATGACCTCCCCCTTTGCACACACAAGTCTCACAACACACACGCCTTAACCATCTGCCCTTGAGTATTTTTCAGTTTTATACTTGCACTATTAATTTAATATAGTCACTTTCCAGTTTTATGCTTATTAGCTTATTCACTTATTTTCCTGCTTATCCGTTCAGCACTTATCTTGTTTTATAATTTTCTTTTATCCCTTATTCTTCAAAGTACTTTCTGTAATTTTTTAGAATTTTTATAAATTAGTTTAGTATTTTTAATCATTTTATTTCATTAAATCTGTTTTTAATTCATAATAAATAAAAAAAAAAATATAATTCTTTTTCTAAAAATTATTTTTAGTCATTTAGGATTTATTAAAATTAATTTTGCGTTCGTAGGGGTTAAATTTGATATACTTGCTTAAATGTCGCGTTTTTAATTTTCCGTTAACGTTTTCGTGCTTCATTTCCTAAGTGCTTTAAATGCTTCTATTGTTTACTTGTTTTTACAAGTTTTATACGTTTTCATTAGTAGATTTAGAAATCAAAATCAAATTCTTTAAAACCATTCAAATCACGCGATCACGAACTTAACCGATTCTCAATTCACGCTTCGTCAAGAAAAAACGACCTGGGAGGTTTTAGGAATTGCTTTGGTCAAGAGCAATTCTTTTTAAATCTTTTGGAATACGTATACTACTATACTATTATTGTATTTGCCTCTTAATTACACATACTTGTTTGTGTGTGTGGTTTGGAACAAATCAATTTTTTGACGCCGTTGCCGGGGAGGTGTGTTACAATTATCGTGTTTCGTTTAAAGATTAGTTTTTGAAGACCATTCCTCGTGAAGTTATCGTTTTTAATTGTGAATATTTTCTTTTTATTATAAAACCATAAAAATCAAAAAATATTTTACTTTCTTATTTTTATTATTTCTGTTTCTTATTTATTATTTTTAAAATCTAAAAATATTCTTCTTTATCCTCTTATTACATTTAATTCTTATCTTCTTTTCCCTCTTATCCGTTTAATTCTTCGACATGTCTTCGTATAACCAACTTGTAGTGTGAGGTGAGTAGACAATCATTTGATGGCATTTGTTGTATCTATATCCTTGCCAGCAGTGTGGTGCTAATCATATAAATGGAATTTGTTTTAAATTGCACTTATGGAGATGGAAAGCCATTCACTTGTTGCGGGTGTGAAGGCCCGTTAAACGATGGATTTTGTTCATTTTGCGCTTTGAGAGCTGGAAATTCATTCGCTTATGATCCAAATCCAAATTCTTTCGATGATTCTCAAAATCTTCCCTGACTACCCCCACAACCCCAGTTACCATACGTATTCTTATGATTATTGGGAACGATGCACATGTTTGGTTAAGGATTGTCCACCTCAAGTTCCGTTGTGTACAACCGGACCCTGTTTTCAATCAAAACAATGATAATAATCTCCCCACAAACTCATCAAGTTTTCCACAACAATACCTTTGATTGAGAACTGCCGGTGTCGCTCTGAGTCGTACCAAGTGTCAACCGCTGAACCAAAAATTCTATTATATTCGGTTTGACCATGTTTAACCCCGTAGTATCCCGTCAATCATCTATCCTCCTCAAGAATGAGTAAAGGAAATTTTGCAAGCCAGAGAAGACCATAATTGAAATCAATTCAAACCTGTTTAAAGAAGTTTAAATCGTATATCTTTAGAAAACACCAAAGGTATTTTATCGCTAGCATTAGGAGAAAGTTTTTTTGAAATCTCAGCATGCCAACCATAGGATATACAAGAATAGCATCAAAACTTCTGAAAGATTTCAAAATTATAAACGAGGAGCTGGCTGAATATATTAATTCTCTGAGTTAGAATCGTTCTGCCTTCTACGATGATGATGATATATTAAACATTCAATATAAGGAATATTTAGAGAATTTGTCTAATGCAATCACACCCGTCTTACCAATCGAGGAACCCGATAAATCTCTTAGTATGGGGGACGAGCATCTTGACACTATTCTAGAAACAGAATCAAACGAAGTAATAAAGTCTAGTATTGAGGACCTTGTCCCAATCCCAAGTGAGTCCGAGGGTATTTTAAATATGTGTGATGTGCCTTCTTGTGATAAAAAACACTTTGATGCCGAGTCTGATCTTAGGGAATCTTTGCTTAATTATGATACTTCAATTATTTATTCTCCTAAGATTGACTCTCTTCTCGAGGAGTTCGCCGGTGAACTCGCTCCTATCGATCCAATTCCACCGGGAATTAATAAAGCTGGTTTTGATCAATAAAAAAAAAAAAAAAAAAAAAAAAAAAAAAAAAAAAAAAAAAAAAAAAAAAAAAAAAAAAAAAAAAATAAAAAAAAAAAGAACGAGAGATATTCGTGCCATGTTGACAAATGTAAAATTAATTCTCCTCCACTTGAACCCGTTTTTAAATATCACTTTGAATTTTCTTCGATTCTAACTATGATTGTACTTCAAGTGATGACGATTATTGGTTAGGCCAACGATTTTGATAGAGGCTTCAACCTCCCGATTTCTGAGATCGTCATCCGAGAGGGAGGAGTGAAGAGGATTTTGACCCTGAAGATAGAGAGACTAACACTGATATTCTTCTGAAGATCAAGGATGATATACTTCGTGAGAAATTATGGAATATCAATCTTCTTATTGCTAAGATCGAAGCTTTGAATGACAACCCCACTCCTGATTGTGTGCTCAAGTCTCTTTCCCCATTTCCTATCCATTGATGAGTAGAAAAACCTCTTTCTACTGAGAGTCCCGATACTTCTCTCTCATATTCGGAATAATTCTTACCGATATCGAGACTTTAGCTATCATACGGAAGAGACGAGTAGTGGCAGTACCACTACTCATGCTGATAACTCTCTTCCCGAGTATGATTCGTTTCTTTTTGAGATTAAGCCCGATCAGGGTGAGTTAACTAGCGTATAATGGACGATATTTTTGAGCGTAATAAGGATAATTATTTTGACCCAGAGGGAGGTGAGATTGATACTTCTCCAAATGTTGATAATGACCATTATCTTCCCTTCACCTTTGTCATCTGAATCTTTCTTCCGTATCTCACCTACCCTAAGGATTCTTCTTTGCTTCTCTCCTGCGGGAATGAAGACACCATTTTTGACCCTGACATCTTCGCTTATATTTTCTATTCTTATAAGCCAGTATTATCTCATCGGAGTGGAACTTTCATATGCTTCAATGTTAGTCTAAACATCTTGAATGAAAGTATGATGGAGATTTGCTCTTCAATATGTCTCCCCATGGACCAATGAATTCGGGGTCGAGTCAGGCTCGTGACTCGGTTAACAAAAACAAGCGCTTCACGGGTGGCAACCCATGCTTATTCTTCTATCTTCTTTCTATTTTCTAATAAGTGTGTTGTGATGAGGCTCGCCTCTTTCTCGTGTTTCGTGTTTTGTGGTTTGTGATGTTTGTCTAGGATTTCCTGGATTTTGAAGCTCTGTGCACAGGTTATCCATCGTTCACTCGCTTTCAAATCCTTAGCATGGCTTATTATGGGAATCCGATACCTTAATCTTATCGACTAACCTTTAACAATTAGCAAATTGATAAAACGGCTTTAGATTTTCAAAAGACCCCTTAAATCAAAGAATATGCATTGAAATAATATGGGGAATCTCCCATTGAGACAATATGTAGCTGTTTAGAATGGGGGGAATCCCTGTCGAATTGATTAAACCGCGCCGTTGTTTCTCACGTAAACAATCTTTTCCACCAAAAATATGTGATTTATGTAAAAATAACAAAATTTAAAAATTTTTATGCATAAAAAAGTGATAAATGTTGGAATAAAGTGATGAAATAAATGTTGTGACACAAATAAAGGTGAGAACGAGAAATAAATTTTGATCCAACCGGTTTTATACCTAGCTTTTTTCCTTAACAATATTTTAAATCAAGTTTGTTGCTAGTCTAATGTAGGCTTATCCATTATGTCGAGCTCGATTTATTAGAATTAAGATTGTTGCCAGTCTATGTGACTTGTTAAAGTGCCGATCTTAATTCGCAAGGCTAAGCATTCACAAGTCTCTTTCTTAGATATTTTAAATTGCGAAGAACAAGAAATGATAGAGTCGAGTATAAGTCATGATATTAAGCGTGGAATAGTGGTTTTCTTTAGAGCTCATAAGTATTAATTGTGGGTTTTTCTCCCATTAGCTTTTTCACTTTTAGTAAAATAATGTTTATTAAATAAGGTTGTCTGGTTCAACTTAATCTTTAGTGACTTTCCACTAACTTGGAAGACAATGCCAATAAAATAGGTACACATCGGGATTTAGAATTTGGCATACTATATATATATATATCATATGAATAATTTCTTTACTTACACCTTAAAGAGCCTTCGGGTATATGGTGTAAGTAGAGTTAATCATGAGATTACTACTTGTATATGGGCCCCTTAAAGAGCTAAGGGTAATATGGCGTAGTGATTAAATTATCATACCTTAAAGAGCCTAGGGTATATGGTGTGAATGAATGAATACATGTTAATAAATTATTTTGTTTTTACCTTAAGAGACTTAGGTATATAGTGCAAATTAAATCACACTTATTTATGTCTTAAAGAGCCTTCGGTAATGACGTAATCAAGTTAAATACAATAAGTAAGCCTAATAAAACCAAATTTCGGACACCTTCGAGTGGACCTCATCGGTTTTCGCAAGAAAGGGTAGCAGCTAAGTTTTATACTTTAACCGTCCCGCTTTATTTTCCGGATTTATTAAATATCGAAATAAGTCATTAAAGAGCCATCGGGTATATTACAAAAATAAAAATCTTGAGATAAAAACTTAGGGAATAAGGAGGAAAATAACTCACAATGTAGTATTTAGAGTAGTGTTACAACATGACTTGTATATACAATGATCCTTATTATTTAAGCTTAATATATGAAAGTAGGGGACGATGAATATTTTGCTAGTTCCATGATCCTAAGTATTAGCGAAGAATAATGAAAGCATAATGTTATGAAGTGTTGAAGTATGGAAGTTATAAAAAAGCATATAAAAAATGAATGAAAAATGTTGAAAATGGAAAAACAGGGCTTTTCAGAGCTAATGTTTCTTTAATCCCTTAAGATGAATACTTAGCTACTTTTCGAGGTAATTAATCAAGGGGGATTGAGGTTCTTAGTTTTCTAAAGTGTTATTTATAACATTGCGTGAGGACACGACAATAGCTTAGTATGAGGGATTTTGGTATGTGCTTAATTACACATACCTTTTACCTAAAAAAAAACTAAAAAAGACCAATAAAACAGAAAAATGCATGTATTATTGTTTGTATTGAATTGTGGTCTTCATATAACTGATATTGCACAAAAGGACAAAAACAAGGCAAAACGGACATAACCAAGCACCGAAATGGAAAGGGTATAAGAAATCAAAGCCGAAGGCACATTTACCTTGAGTCTTAACCAAATTCAATCCCATTAATCCTTTAACCCTAAAATACCCCAATACTATTGCAAAGTTAGTCCTTTTCAATTACACCATTAGTCCTTAACTATTAAAACAAACATAACTACCATAACCCATTAAACCCATAATCCCTTACCCGACCCAAAATAACAACAATAGCCCAATTCTTTTTACCCATAACCCGGTCAAACTTATATCCAAAACGGGTCAAAGAGAAACTATAAACAGAGTTACTGTTTATCTTTCTCTTTTCCCTCCCTCACTTACACACACAAACACAGGGTAAATGGATTTCACCCCACGCACACCACTCTTCTAGATGACCTCCTGACAACCCTAACACTTCAAGTCCACGCTGGCAATCCACAGGGTAATAATGATTGGTTGATGTGACATATCAGAAACGAAGGGCTCAGATTGATTCATATGATTGAGGCGGTTTGATGAAAGGCTAGGATTGAAGTTGGAAACTCTCACTCTCTCCTCACACAACAAACATATGAGGAGCGTCTCAAGTCCTAGAAGGTTCTGCTGAAGGCTATAAATAGGAGGCCAAGCACACAGTAATCATCATCTAGGAGTAGGAATAGCTTAGTGTAGCTTTAGGTAGCTTATTTTCAGCTTATTATGTTTAATTTCATGTAATTACATTTTAAGGCATTGTATTCACTTTAATTTTAAATAAAAGCTCAGTTTCATTTACTTTTGTGTTTTAATCTAAGTTTTACTTTAATGCAATTTTGTTAAATTTGATCATAATCTCGTGATAAGCTCTTATAAGCTCTTTAATACTACATTAGCTTGTTATCACTCAGTTAAG
The DNA here is from genome assembly GCA_026074375.1 of Tanacetum coccineum. Lineage (NCBI taxonomy): Eukaryota > Viridiplantae > Streptophyta > Magnoliopsida > Asterales > Asteraceae > Tanacetum > Tanacetum coccineum. The sequence continues at coordinate 14,950 of BQNB010088679.1, read as the reverse complement.
CCCTCAAAAGATTAACTGAGTTTGTTAAATCACTTAAATCCTCCCCTCAAATTACCTCAGCTTGATTAAGGAAGATAAGCCAAAAAGGGATGGGCTTATGGACCCCACCAGCTTATCCTAGATAAGCTAGAGCTTAGTAGATAAGCTCTTTTGAGCCTTTTAAGTCCCTGTTTAGCTGGGACAAATGTACCTCTTCTTTTAATAATTTATAGCTTAATAACTATTTAACATTTAAATAAGCTTATTGGTGCTTATTTCCTGTTAGAATTTGCTTATTAGATCTTAAATTGCTTTGTTAATCATTTGTTCTCATAAGTTTTAAGCTTAATCCACTTTTTCTAGCTTAATATGGAAAATCAATTTTTTCTAAAGGAGTGTTTGGATCAAACAGTACTAACAAGAGTTAGTACTGTTGGATTTGTTTTGTCAATTGATTCAAGTTGAACTAGTTCAAACTTAGTTTTATAGTTAGTATAATTTAGTTTTTCTTAAAACTAAGGTGCTGTTTGTTTATTAAGAGGATCTGAATCTGAATCTGATTCGCACATCTGAATCTGAATCTGATGCGCAAATGTCTGAATCTGAATGAAATGATATTGTTTGTTTTTTACCTTTTAAATGTCTGAACGATAAAAGCGCAAATCAGTTTATTCTTACGAAACATAAACATGTTTAAAAATTATATAGAGCATTTTATTCATAAAATTAACATAGTTATGCAACGTGAGAATATTACTCTCTTAGAAAACATTCAAAATTTTTTGTCGCAATTTATTCTCATAAAGTAGTCATCTATTGTACTCTCATGTGATTAAACATCTTCATCATTTTACAAATTGTTACTATCACTAACTTTACAATCATAAGATTGCGAAAAATAAAATTTCATAATATGCTTAACATTGTCAATTAACAATTAAAAATACTTTTTTTTAACGGCAATTAAAATACTTTTTAATGAAAAATTTAAGCTCACGTGCAAATTATACGAGCCACAATTTAATTTCACAAACTAATTATATATTACTATTGTTTGAAAAACTTTTAAATGTTTAGCATCATCATCATTAGTATTTTGAACATTATTTATCTAACAAAGAAAAAGATTAATTTTCTCTAACGTAATATCAATATTAAAAAAAGAGTAAAAAAATATCTCACAAAACAAAGAGTGAAAAAACAAAGAAAAAAACTAAAGAAAAAAATAGAGTAAAGAGTGAAGAGGCATTAAGAGGCATCAAGACCCCAATCCACATCTAGTTGGTTAGATGTTTTCAGCCTTGACCGCGTTGAATTACGAAGAAAAAAAAACAAACGATCTTAATGAGCAATTGTAACTGTGCGCGTCTAAAAGAGTCAGATTAAGAGGCTATTAAGAGGCTCTTTATGAAAAAAACAAAACAGCACCTAATTGAGAGTCTTATGCATTGATAGTATGAATCTGTGTTAATTAGATTTGATAAATCAGCTTAACTGAGGCAGATCTTCAATTGTTGCTTGTTGATGTTGTTTTCATCCTAGTTTGGAGTCCTTAATGCAGTAGGAAGTAGTTCATAAAAGAATGCTTTGATCTATAAAAAATCTGTCATAGTCTTCCTAGTTCTTTCCAAAGTTTTTTTTAAAAAAGTGCTTTTTCATCAGCAAGTTTTCATAAGCTCTAGTAAGTTTTGAGGTCTTACTTTTAGAAAATAAGCTCTTTGGACATTGATTTTAATCTGTTTTAGCTTATTTTCAGCTTTAAACTTTATTAGCTAGCTTAAAATTAGGGCTAAACTTTGCAATTTTTCAAGTTACAAAAATATAAAAAAAACTCAGCATGAGCTGATTCTCTGTCACTATTCAGTCAATTTTCTAGTTATTTCTTAACAAAATTTCTAAAAGTTGTTTCCTTATTTTTTTATCCCCACACTTTTTATGTGTTATTTGGAAGTCAAGGTCCATCTGTTTTCAGTTGTTTACCTATTTTATTAGCTTAAGAGGTCTTAAAAATAAGCTCAAAGTTGAGCATTTTCATTTGAAAACTGCCATGTCAAGTTCAATAAGCTTTTAGCTTTTAAAGATTTTAAGCTTATTTCTTTTAGTCAAATCTTTGTCACTTTAGCTTATTAGGTCTAGGGTTAGGGCCTGTTTTAGCTTAATAAGGTTCCTTGTAGCTTATTGAGTCTAGATGATAAAACAGTTTCTACTAAGTGATAAGCTAGTGAAACTGTCTTCCCTTTTGTGCTTATTACGTGCTTATAATTAAGTTTCAGAAAAAGTCATAGTTATAAAATTTGCTTTTTTCATTAGTTCTATAAGCTTGTGCAAAAAAGTTTTAAAAAATAAAATAATTTTTCAAAAAGGAAGCCATGGGGGTCGAACACATGACCTCCCCCTTTGCACACACAAGTCTCACAACACACACACACTAACCATCTGCCCTTGGGTCTTTTTCAGTTTTATACTTGTACTATTAATTTAATATAGTCACTTTCCAGTTTTATGCTTATTAGCTTATTCGCTTATTTTCCTGCTTATCCATTCAGCACTTATCTTGTTTTATATTTTTCTTTTATTCCTTATTCTTCAAAGTACTTTCTTGTATTTTTTAGAATTTTTATAAATTAGTTTAGTATTTTTGATCATTTTATTTCATTAAATCTGTTTTTAATTCATAATAAATAAATAAAAAAAATATAATTCTTTTTCTAAAAATTATTTTTAGTCATTTAAGATTTATTAAAATTAATTTTGCGTTCGTAGGGGTTAAATTTGATATACTTGCTTAAATGTCGCGTTTTTAATTTCCCGTTAACGTTTTCGTGCTTTAATTCTTAAGTGCTTTAAATGCTTCTATTGTTTACTTGTTTTTACATGTTTTATACATTTTCATTAGTAGAATTAGAAATCAAAATTAAATTCTTTAAAACCATTCAAATCACGCGATCACGAACTTAACTGATTCTCAATTCACGCTTCGTCGAGGAAAGACGACCCGAGAGGTTTTAGAAATTGATTTGGTCAAGAGCAATTCTTTTTAAATCTTTTGGAATACGTATACTACTATACTATTATTGTATTTGCCTCTTAATTACACATACTTGTTTGTGTGTGTGGTTTGGAACAAATCACTGCGCGTGATTGTCAGAAAAGTTATACTGATAAGAGGAGGAAGCCTCTAGAGTTTAGTGTAGGTGACTATGTTTTGCTCAAAGTGTCGCCTTGGAAAGGTGTGGTACGCTTTGGAAAGAAAGGGAAACTAGCACCTAGATTTGTTTGACCTTTTGAGATTATTGAAAAAGTAGGCCCCGTAGCCTACAAGTTGGATTTGCCTGAGGAATTAGATGGTGTTCATGACACGTTCAACGTGTTGAACCTTAAGAAGTGTTTGGTTGATCCAACACTGCAAGTGCCCCTGGATGAGATCCAAGTTGAAGCCAAGTTAAATTATGTGGAAGAGCCTGTGGAAATTTTGAAAAGAGAGTTTAAGAAGCTGAAGCGTAGTAGGATTTCCATCGTCGAGGTTTGGTGGAATTCAAAACGTGGTCCTGAATTCACGTGGGAATGTAAAGATCAGACGAAATTGAAGTACCCGCATTTGTTTAGTGATATTAGTAGCTGAATTTCAGGGTCAAAATTCTTTTAAGGGGGGGGGGGGGGTAAAATGTAACCTTTGCCTCTTCTGTGTTCTGAATATTTCATTTTTAGTCCTTTGACTATTTGATGTTTGTCAATTTATTCAGATATTATACCGTGTTGACGGTGGTGATTTTGTTAAGGATTATGGTAATTTATGGTCTATTGCGAATAATAGTCTTTTTTAGAGGTTATTATTGTGTTATTTGTATTAAAGGTGGTTGACTAGTGAATTTTGAGAAAATGCCGAAAAACGAGTCCTGACACGTTAGTTAATGTCCAAATGAGTTTTGAAGGGTTTAAAGTGTAAATATGTCATGTAAATACTCTAGGTTAATGGAAAAATATTTTTAAGGTGAATAAAAATGCTAATTAACTTTGGGGAAAATTTTACGGTTGAGTTTTACGAGCTTTAAAGTGATCCCGACACGAAAAAAAAGCCCGAGACCCTCTTAGATACCCTAGACCGGTCGAAACTCCTAAGGGGACAAGGAGGCATGAAATTAGCTCCTTTGTCTAGCATTGTACACATATATTCTATTATGCAACCAACAATTCCATTCATTCCATTTAGTTTTCAAAAAAAACACACACTTGTATGTGTGTTCGTCTATGTTGTTACAAAGACTAGATATTTCTTTTCATATTCATTTTCAAACATAATCTCACACACTAAAAATATTTCTCTCTCTTTCTCTCTTGCGCTCTTGGCGTCTGAATAAAGCACACACATAAACACTTTTATTTTTGAAGATTTTCTTGTAAGTTTCTAAATTTAAATTTCGTTTGTCCTTTTGGGTTTATATTGATGCATAGATGATAGTTGTACAAGTTGATCGTCGTAGAAATCGATTTTTACGAACGAAACAAATAAAAAGGGGTGTTTGGCTTGCGTCGAATAAGAAAGGAAACAAAGGGGTTTTGCTAGTTTTGATATTGTGGTCGTGGTGGTTGAGAAACATATATTACTAGATAGCTTATTTTAGATATTAGCTTGTATAGATTATTTGGGCTTATTTTTAAGCACTTTATGGCATATTTTGAGCTTATAGGCTCACGTCAATCTTTTAACAACACAAGGGAAGTGATTTTTATTATTTTCATGGCATGGCGTATGTTCGTGGACTTTTTTATAGCTTATGGTGTTAACCAAATACTATACGTAGCATACTAGCTTATTTTTAAAGCTTATGGACTAGTTTTTGGAGCTTATGGGCTCACGGCCCATTAAGCACAAATAAGTCGTGGCTTATTTGTTGGCTTATTGTGGTTCGAGTTATTTTCTACTTATTAGTATGAGCTTATCTATATAAATAGATCTTGGTTTTGGATTTGGATCGTATTTTGTACTTATAAATACCTTAACGGGCCCTTATTGGGCATCAAAGCCCAATAAGTGATATTTAGTCATTTTTAGAGTTTTGACGGACTTTTGAAAGTGAAATGTATTTACGAAGTGATATTGAATGATATTTTAGGAAAAACGTTCTAGTAAACGTTAAAGATTGAGATTTTAGAATTTTGTCAAAAAGTGTCGAAATGGTGAAAAATTGTTGAAATTAAGGTTTGAAACCTTGGAAAACGTTATATAAACGTACGGGTCATGTCGAAATTTCGTAAAAAGTTTATACTTAGAAAATTTTACTTAAGAACATGATTTTTGGTTTTAAATAATAAAATATTATTTTATTATTTTAATAAATTCACTAAAAGACGAAAAATATAATTTTTCTCGAAACTTCTCTAATATGCTTTTTATGAGTAAAAATTTCATTTCAACCATATTATGATTATTTTATGGAAACTAAAGGTACCGAATTGACTTATCGAGATATATTTATAATTATTTATTAAAATATTTACTTATATTACTTAGCTATTTTCTTTAAATAGTATAAGTATGTATCATTGAGCTATGGGATTGTTATGATTGTTGGGATAAGTCGTCAACCATGACACCACTAAACTGTTAAGGGTAATTGCACAACGCGTCTAACCCCTATGCATCAAACGTGAAGACTATTTTAGAAATAAATGATTTAATGGGACATTAACTGGACTAGATCGTGTGCGGACGTCGTTGCATTTGCTTGTGTGATTGAGATTTAGTTGCTTAAGACTTGCTTGAGGTGAGTTCTCGTAGCCTAATTTTTCTACTGTTTTTCCGTTGGGGGAAAATGATACTCAAATGTGTTTTGAATTGTTTTGAAATTTGACTATGCGAAATGTGGTTTTGTTTTTAGGACAAGATATGTGCTTATGACTGCTATGTGAATATAATGTGTTGCATGATTATTGGGATCGGAGGGGTACGCCTACCCCAGTATTTGTGTGATTATTTGGATCGGAGGGGTACGCCTACCCCAGTATTTTTGTGGTTATTAGATCGGCTGGGTACGCATACCTTAGTATGGATCGGAGGGTTACGCCTATCGTAGTATGTGTGAGGTCATGCCCTAATCTAGTACTCCAGTTGGTAGGCCCTTTAGGTGCGTAAGTGACATATTTGCTACCGGACTAGCGGTGATGCTAGGATGGTTCGACTAGCGGGTAAGCTAGGTCGAGTTTTACATGATTAGCGATGATGATAAGTCATGGGTGCTTATCATATATTCATTGTCGTATTACACTATTGTCCCATGTTTTGAGATATTGGCACAACTTTTGGGTTTAAGGTCAAACCTACGAGCTCACCAACATTATTGTTGACGTTTTCGAGTATCATTTTTAGGTGAAGTGAAAGATGAATAGTTGGTGTTATGTGATAGCAGGCTTAGGAGTATCCCGTGTAGATTTTTCATGTGAAGCCTTGCTTGTTGATTTGTTTAGCTATTTCTATTTGGAAGTTTTAGTTTAACTTTGGATTTGGACCCCTCTGTGGGCATTTGAAATTTGTAAGAGATTTTGGATTTGGTTATGATTTGGGACATCACTCGAGGTTGTTCGAGGTGGATGGTCTTCGTAACACTTGAAGTTTATGCATTTTGGTTTTCTCTATATTGTATCTTGTGTTATGATTGATCATTATGTTACATTCCTGAGTTTCCGCCATTGTCGGGGTGTGACAGATTGTTAATCAGAGCCAAGGTTATAGAGAACTATGTAGGTTAGCCTAGACTATAACCTAAGATCCGTTATTTAGTTGCGTATAGGATCTATGTGCGCAGTGTTCCGCTTTTGCTTGCTTTCGCGTGTTCGCAGCTTGGTGCTTTAGTTATGTCAGTCATTGAGATGTGTTAGCTTAACATTGAGTACGACTGGGAAAGGATGCAGATATAAATACGGTGGCCAACTTAGTTATAAAAGTATCATAACTTTCTCGTACTTGGTAATAATGTTGACACAAATTGATGTTGACACCATAAGGGGGTATTATGTGTATAATTATATATAGTAAGATATTCTATATATATGTTAGTCTTTCTACCTACCCAACGTTGCCCATATTCTCCCTCGTGTAGATAATTCCGCCAAGGATAAGGACCTGAAGTGCTGGCCGGCGTGTTGCCGAATCACGAAGATGGGGAACGGGTGAACAGGTTGGTAGGGGTAGGAGGGGTAGAGGACCTAGGGGAGGTAATGATGAGCGTGTTGACGAATTAAATGGTCAAGGGAATGGCCAGGGGTTGAGAGCTAATAGGAATGTAGAGGGAGTCAATGGGAATGTAGAGGGAGTCAATGGGAGTGTAAAAGGAGCAACCGACTTCTCGACAATCATTGCCCAACAATTGCAGAACCTCTTACCCGCCATTTTAGCTCAGGTTGGTAACCAAGGAAATGTTAGAAATCAGAATGGTAATGTGGTTAATGAGAATGTTCAGGAGAACGTTAGGAATGTGTTAGTGAATGGAAACCGGGTAGGTAGTTCATATAAGGAGTTCTTAGCTTGTAACCCTAAGGAATATGATGGTAAGGGAGGTGCTGTAGTTCTTACTTGTTGGATTAAGAAAATGGAGTCTGTGCAAGAAATGAATGACGGTAAGGGTTATTTATAGTTAAAACATCCGCTGGGGAAAAGTATCCGTTTATACGAATTTAAACAAACTAAATTTTCACTCATTTAAATAAAAAAAATTCACAATACGAAATTTAAATAACAATACTGAAACTAAAACACAAATTTTAAGACTACATGGCCAACCTTATTTCTACGACATCACATGGCAATGAGGGTAAGGGGTATTTATAGGGGGAAAAGTATCCGTTGGGATAGTTATATGTATCCGTTGCATAGATGTACATGTACGAAATCGAACAAATTAAATTTTCATTTATTTAAAAAAAAAATACAAATTACAATATGAAAAACAATACGAAAACTAAAACACAATAATCCTATTTGTATTTTTTACATGCATCCAAACAAATTTAGTATTGATTTGATCTTGAATTTTTGCGGCCTTTCTAAACAAAACATTATGCATCTCGTAATCTTTATCAAATTCTTCTTTCAAAAAAGTGTCAATCAAAGCACGTTTTTCTTGGGAAATGTCATTGCATTCCTCGTATGCGTTCCTCATATTATCTTTAGTTTCGCTTGCATTGTTAAATTGCATGGCTAAGTTCATAATCGCTTGCTGAAGAACGTTATCCTCCTCAGTTAGTTTCTGAACACTAGCTTTGATTTCATCAAGGGTATGTGGAAGCGAACAATCCATAAGATTATTGGTTGATAGTAGTTTTTTTTGGTAAAAGGTATATAAAGAAGTTGTGTTTAAAAATGTTAAAGCTTAAAAAGTATTTATAGGTAAATAAAATGGTAGTAAGGAATTTTTGTTATTTTAATAAATGGTATGTGCTTAATTACACATACTATTTACCTAGGAAAACGTGCTTAAAAGACTAAAAACATACAAAAAATACATTGTATTTATGTGTTTTGCATTTGTATTGTGCAGGTAACGGATATCAACAAAAAGGACAAAAATCAAGCCAAAACAGACAAAACCGAGCACGGAATAGAAAGAGCGTCAAAAAGACAAAGTCAACAAAAGTCAAAGTCAAAGACGAAGCCGGTATCGAAGAAATGTTAAATGGGCCAACCCGTATCCATCTAATGGGCCGGGTCAGCCCCTTAAAACATTATGAAGACCATAAAAAGCCCAAAGTCAAATATATACTTACCCGACCCAATTACTAAGCCCAAAACCCACTTAACAACTGTTAACCCTTTACCCCTTTACCTTTTACATCGTTAGTCCTCAAGGACTAACATTGTTAGTCCAAAAAGACTAACATTGTTAGTCCAAAAGGACTAACGATGCAATAGCTTACCAAAATCAGGGCAAACTCCCGTTATCTTTCAATTCACCAAATCCTTTTCCCGCCACTACTATTCATCCATCCTCTCCACCTCGGCCTCTGCAACCTCAGCAAAAAACATCACTTTCCCATTAAACCCCACACCATAAAACACCAATTCCACCTTGGCAATCCCCTTAAACATCATTCGTCAATGGAAGAATACAAAGAATGGATGGTTGAGATCAATGAACTTGGTGAACACTCAAGATTGATGGCCAGGATGAGTTTTTGATTTACCTCACACAAGAAACACACCCTTGTTTACCTCACTGAAGAAACACAACGAAGACCCCAAGCCTTGAAGATTTTTAGTATATATAGGGTTCTTGTAAGCCTTTGAATGGGAGTAGTTTTTTTATCTAAGTTTTAATTTTCAGCTTATATTAGTTTAATTTAGCTTATTGTATTTTTTAAAACCTTGTACTGTTTTTAAGTCTAATGAAATTCAAGCTTTTATGTTAAATCCGTCTTTAAGTTAATGCAATTTTAAAACGTTTATAAGCTCACAAAAGCTCTTTTTATATCATACTTAAGCTGTTTGCTTAAACCATATAAACTTTTCCTTAGTTTATAGGGATTAAGCCATTTTCACAAAAAAATCACTCAAAAAGCTTGCAAAGAAGCAATGGAGCATGGTAAATTAGGGATGACCATGGTTTAGAGCTTCATGGGAAGCATTAGGAGTGTTTTGGGGTGCTAAGCTCTTAACTAAAAGCTAAGGACTCTTGTAAGTTCATTTTTTCCATTTTTGCTAAAAACTGCTTATTGCTTATTACTGTTCACTTATTGCTTTTTGCTGCTTATTGTTGCTTATTATATTTATTTAATGCTTATTTATGCTTACTTATCACTTATTTGCCATTTAGTCATGCTTTTACTTAAAACTGCCCTTAATTTGCTTTAAACTGCTCATTTCATTAGCTTATTTAAAAGTGCTTATTGTCTGTTTAAATTTGCTTATTAATCTTAGTTAAACTTATTTCATCATCTGTTTTCAAAAATCAAAGGTTTAAACTGAGTTTTATAAGCTCAATATGATTACCAAGTTTCTTAAGGGGTGTTTGGCACAAGCAGGATCAACTTGTGTTGATACTGTTTGAGAGCTTTGACCCTTAAAGTCAAACTTGATAAGCAATCCTTGAGGCTTATAAGGCAGGTTTGAAGGTTCTTTAAGTCTTAATCCAAGTTTCTTGGGTATAATATCATGATATCTTGAAATTGTGAAATTTTTGGCTTACAAACTGTTAATCTTTGATCATTGATTGTTGGTTCTCTAAATTCATGTTTTTGTAGATGTTTTAGGTGTCAAAATGCAGTAGGATTATTGTTGGTTAAGAGTCTTTGGTCACTTGTGTCTTTGTACAAAATCTGTCAATTTCATTTTAAGTCTTAAAAAGTCCACATTTTAATAGCAAATTTAGATTAGTTAAAATAGGTTTTAGGGTTTGAAATTTCTTGCACTAGCCCCTTAGGTGATAAGCTCAAACTGTTTTAGCTTATTTTAGTTTTTGAAACTATTTTTCTAGCTTAAATTTAGGCCTGCAATAAGCTATTTTTTCTTTTCAAAAATTTGAAAAACTCAGTACATACTGAGAGTAACAGCTTTTTCATAAGCCCTTTTCATAGCTTATTTGATTTTCAAACTCCTTTTTCTTTGATGGTTATTGTAGCTTATTGTATAAGCTTTTAAGTGATATAGCCTATTAAGTCATAAGGATTCATCATCTAGCTTAAAAATAAGCTAGAAAGTGCCCTTGTAGGCTGTTTGGTTAGGCAGTCTTGACCAATTTTGCTTATTTGAATTATGAGCTTATAGCTTATTAGGATTGCTTAAATTGTGTTTCATCTTGCTTATTAGGATAGTTTCTAAGTTCTGTTAGCTTAATTGGTTTAGGGTAGAGCTTATTTAAGCTTTTTAGCACTTTTAGTTTAGAATTTTAAGTTTAAAAGGCTTTTAGAGATTCTGTCATTTCAGCTTATTTTCAGTTCATTTTCTTTGCTTATTTTGTTCCTGCATGCTTATTAGGTGTAGCTATTTGTTTGTTGTTAGCTTATTTGCTTTTTCATTAGCTTATTGTGTCTAAAATAGGCCAACAGTTAGCTTTTTAAGTCTTTTAGCTTTAAAACCAAAAACTGTCACTTTTAAGAGCTTATTTCTAGCTTATTATAAGTTTTTTTATAAAAAGTCACTTTTTTAAAGTTGTTTATTTTTAGGTCCTTAAGCTTTTTCAATAAAAAATTTGCAAAAATAAAAAAACATTTGGGAGTTGGGGAAGCCCTAGTTTCGAACCTAGGACATTAACCCTACTCAACCAAACGTTTTAACACAACACACACTACCACTAGCGCCCTTGGGTCTTTTCCATTTTACTTTGCACAAATGATTTATTTTACATCTTTTTAGCCCATTAAGCTTAACAGCAAATTTAGCTTAATTCTGGCTTATTTCAATAAGCTGTTTAGACCATTTTATTTTTCCTAGGTTCATCATTCTCCAAAGAACTTTTCATAAATTTTTCAAATTTTTTATAAATTAGTTTACTATTTTTAATCTTTTATTTAGTGTAAATCAGTTTTTAATTCATAAAAAATTATTAAAAAGTCAAAAAAATATAATTCTTTTTTGGAAAATTTTCTTTTATCATGTAGGATTGGTAAAAATAATTTTGCTTTCGTAAGGTTAAAATTGTAGAATTTAGTTTTTTTAAAGAACGGGATTTAAATCCCGTTATCGTTTTTAGGTTTTTAGCTTAAATAGCTTTCTTTTATTTGTTTTTGCATTTTAGATTGTAGAAATAGAATCCAAACCAAAAAAATCCTTGAATAATTCAAAAACGCGATCACGAACGTAACCTCGACGGGAAAACACCCGGGAAGGTTTTTTAGGGTTTTTGCTTTGGATAAAAGTAATAAATATTTTTAAAAGCCTCTTGGAATATTTATTATTGATATTATTGATATTTATATATGTATTATTTTATATATAGAAAGAAATTGATCAATTTTTGGCGCCGTTGCCGGGAAGGTCGTGAGACGATTATCGTTTTTCGTTTGAAGATAAGTTTTTAAAGACATTTCCTCGTGAAGTTATCATATTCCGTTTGTGAATATTTTCTTATTATTAAAAATTAAAAAATACCAACAATACTTTTCCTAAAGTATTGAAAGTACCAAAAAAATCAAAAAACAACAAAAACAACCGTTGTGTCACTTGTGAAAACGGCTCACCTTTAGATTACAAACTATAAGAGAGGTATAAGGAGGGTCGATCCTACGAACTTCGACCCGAAAGAAGAAGGTTTGTAATAGCTTCGCGCTTACCCGCTCCTCCGCTTCTTTGTGCGTTTTCTAAATTGCTACCGTACACTTGTTTGATTATTGGTTACAAAAATATTTTTCTTTCTCTTAATTTGTTTTTAGTGCATGCGCACTCGCTCTTCTTCGAATCTAGTTGGTGAATCTTCTCCTAATCTAACTACTTCAAATCCGAAACGTCGTAACCGTAGACGTTCAAAGCAACCTTTTTCTCTTGAAGAATCTCCCTCTGATACGATGGATGATCAACGTACTATGACGGAATTGCTCCGTGCACCCACTGAGGGTTATGCAGAGGCAATTGTGGTTCCGCCAATTCTTGCTAAGCATTTCAAGCTCAAGCATAGTCTCATTAATATGATGACTTCGGACCAATTCTTCGGGCTTGAGAAAGACAATCCTCATGATCACATTCGTTGGTTTAACAAAATAACTTCCACAATAAAATACAAGGATGTGCCTAATTCGGCGATTAAGCTTATGCTTTTTCCATTCTCTCTTGCGGGGGCAGCCCGTCGTTGGCTCAAAAAAGAACCCCCTCGTTCTATTCTCACTTGGGAAGATCTTGTTTCCAAATTCATCAATGAATTCTTTCCTCCCTCAAGAACGACAAATCTCCGAAATGAAATTTCCAACTTTCAACAACGTTTTGATGAATCGTTTCATGAGGCATGGGACCGTTACAAAGATCTCCTTCGTGCATGCCCTCATCATGGTTTTACCGAATTGCATCAACTTGATACCTTCTATAATGCCTTAAACCCGGTCGACCAAGATTCTTTGAATTCTGCCGCCGGTGGCAATCTTTTGGAAAGACGTACTCAAGATGTGTTGACGATTATTGAAAACAAATCCAAGGTCTACAATTCACGAAACAAAACTATTGTTTCTTAAGTGAAATCAAGTGATGTTAATTCTTCTTCTTCCTCTAAGATAGCCAAACTTACTCTTGCAGTAATTCAGCAAACAAGTGCTGTGACTACTGTCATGACCGCTATTCTCAAACAATTTTAAGCAACCCCACCTCCAGCTTCCGTAAAAGCCGTTGAGGAAATTTATGTTACTTGCGGTGGTGCTCATCCTTATTATCAGTGTCTCGCCGCTGATGGCAACACTTTCCTGAAATTTCGGGATAATATTCAAGGATACGTTTCAGCAGCCACGGTTAAGTACAATCAAGGTAATGCCGGTTATCGTCCTCTGAGTGTGGCTAATCAAATTCGACCACCGGGTTTTGCACAACCAAATGTGCAAATAATCAAAACTGGTTTAGCCAACCTTAATGATATAATCGAGGAAACAATTTCAATCAAGATACATCTTATCAAGCAACAATTCAACAAAATCAAGTTGTTCCATTAAGTGATTTAGAGAAAATTAAGAAGATAAATGAGGTTAATATAAAAGCAATGCAAGCTCAAATTAACAATGTGAAAAATGAGTTAAGAAATGAAATGCAAACTTCGATTCAAGCTTCAATGTCTAACCAAACCAATAAGCTTAAGTACATGATGACTAGCTTTTTCCAAATGAACACCGCTTCTTCTTCGGGTTCGGGATCTCTCCCTAGCAACACCATTGCTAACCCGAAAGGTGAATTAAAATTTTTGAAAGCCCGATGGAGATTTTTCCTTGCTCTTATGGAGAGGACATCTGTAGTTTAGATGTTCCGTGTCTCCATTTTTATCCCCCATGAACAACTCAATTCGAGGACGGGTCAAGCTAAGTGACCTAAAACAAGCGCTTCGTGGGTGGCAACCCATGCTTATCTTAATCTAATTATAATAGTAGTAATGAATAAGTGTGTTGTGAGAGGCTCGCCTCTTCCATTTTACGTGCTTTGTTTTGTGTTGTATGTCCAGGATTGCCCGGATTTTGAAGCCTCTCGTGCTCGTGGTTTTGTCCTTCGTTCACTCGAGCTTCAAATCCTCAGCTTCATTTTGGGAATCCAATATCCAAATCTTATCGATTAACATTTATCTTTAAGCATACTTAATAAACGGCTTAAGATTTGCGTAAAGACCCTTCTTAAAACATTGAGGACAATGTTTGGTTCTAGTATGGGGGGATCTATCGATTAGTTTGTGCCTGCAGCCGTTCTTTTCACGTAATCCCATTTTTACAACCAAAATACCAAAAAAATGAAAAAAATTACAAATTTTCAAAAACAAAAATAAGTGTTTTGTCATAATTTTGACTTTCCTGCTAGGTAGAATAAGAATAAATTTTGACTCGACCGTAGACTCGATCGAGCGTGTTGAGCTTTAGCTTGTTCCTTAACTTTTAGACTAAGCATTCGAGGATTTTTTTTAATTAAAGATTTTAAATTCGCGAAGAACGAAAAATGATAGAGTTAATTATGAGTTAGATGCTAAACAAAGGTTAGTTGGAAATCTTAAGAGCTCATAAATGTAGTTTGTGGTTTTTCTCTCCCATAAGCTTTTAACCGGACTAATAATATGTGCTTTCTTCGAAAATTAAACTTAAATCAACAATTTTTGATATTGAAGCTTTATTAATGTAGTCGACAACATTAATTTATTTAATCTTAGTTCGAATTTATACTTAAATTTTCTAAAAAGAAGTTTTCTCTATATATCGTGGTAATATAAAGTAAAAAAAATGATGATTAATAATTATAAAATGTGGGCTGATAAAAGTTTGCTGCATCTTGCCGACTCACAACTGATGTTACAACCTTCTAAAAAGGCCCATA
>BQNB010088678.1:0-27602 GCA_026074375.1 Tanacetum coccineum | reverse complement strand
CTACATACATCAAATTCACAACTAATAAACCAACCGTCCAACACATTCACTAAAACGAAAGACCTAGCTAGATCTTAACGCGACGACGTATTCAAGTCATTTTTGGTACTACATTACAAAACATGTAAGTTGTGGAGCCCTCTGAAAGTTCACTTGGTTTAAAAATCTTGTAAACATACGCAATCACCAACTGCTGACTTTTCTCTCGATTATTACCGTCACATTTACATAGCAGGTTTTTCACACCTCTAGTTTTAACGAATGAATTACATAGACCACCCAAGGTGAACAAAAGTAATTAAACATCATGTATTTAACTTTAAACATATGGTTCATACACCATATCAATCACATTTCACAACACACGTCAAACTAAAAAGTGATGAAACAACAAATTCAGTAAAAGCGCCGCATAGGGCGATACGCCTCTACTCTTAAAACGTATTTTTTGCATCGTTGACAATTTTTCTTAACATGGTAATAAAAATCAAGGCTTTTAAAATTAATTTTTTTCTTAACATTATCTCCTTCGAGAGCTATATCTATTTTTAGATTTATTTGAGTTAAGTTGACCCATTAGTGTTCTTTTGTTATACAATCCCTGTAAAATAAATGTTAGCTCGAGTAATTTTGTGTTTAGATTCTAGAAGTGTAAAAAAGGGTTTTTTACCTTTGTTGCTGAAAACAGTGAAGCCTGTGTTTATATAGTTACCATGGTATTTTAGACAGTAAACATTTCCTCCTCTAAGAGCATTCATTATGGTAGACTTTTTAAAAGGTCAAAACATTTATAAAATCATTAATTTACAAAACTTTTGATTTTATATATAAACCTTGTTACATTATGGATAAACTTTTTAGTTTATAAAATGGTTTACAATTACACATGCATTAAATTATGAAAAGGTTCAAGATCTTAGACCTTTTCATTCCACATAGATATAAAACATCAACTCACTATGGTTAAAACAAAGTATAAACCTTTTCATGTGCTTTAAACCTTTTCTTGAAATGACCATAATGGATGCCCTAAAAAGCACGTATTAACATTATAGTTTAGGTTTTATTTTTAATGCTAAAAAAGGTAGTTATTTTACTTTTATTGGCGTAAAAAAAGAGCTCGTACTTATATGAATATCATGACATTATAAATATATTACATAAGCCGTGTTGTGTCCCTACTCACACCCAATTTTTATATTAAAAAAATATTAAATTAATCTTATAAACAGTAAAATAACAATAATTTAATCTTATGAACAACGATTTAATCCCTCTCCTTTAAACAACTATTCCTAAAATTACACTAACGCGATCCTGTATCTTCCACCTGTATTTCATTTTTCATTATCAAAATACAAAAACCATACATACCTTTTTTTCCTCATCAAAACCACCGACTGTCTTCAATCCTTTCATCTTCAATCTTTTCCTCTACAAACAGAAACGCATTCGTTGCTTCATAAACAAAAAAAGAAAAAAAATTAGGTTCGATTTCTTTTTTTTCCATTGGTTTTAATTTGGACTTTGGGTGTTGCTGATGTGTTTAACGTCACTAACCGCTATGTGTTGTTCCAGGTTTTAAGATGAGGGCGAAGGAAGATGATTAGTGTCATTAATGGTGAAAAGGGTATTCCCAAATTGTAAATACTTTGTATAAATTTGAGGTAAGTTATTTTTGGGTTTGATTTTTATATAAAAAGATTGACTTAAAGATTGTGTTTTTAGTGATTGATATTGAATATTGTTTGTGGGTTTTTAAAAGGGTGATTGGAAATATAATCTTTATTTTTTATTCATTTTGTTTTTAGTTTGATTTTATCAGTTTTGTGTTTTTAGGGTTTTGGTTAAGATTTGGGGGTTAAATTACTGGGTTTCCTCTTGCCTCAACGAGAATTGACAACAATTAGTAACCACTCCAGGCAACCTTACCTCAGGCAACCTTAAATGCCGTGAATTTAAAGAGCACGAGTGAGAATATGGATCACTTAGTGAATATGGAAGTGGAAACTGAGATTTTGGGGGGTTTGATGTCGGGAAGTGAAAGTTTATTGACTTTATATTGGGAGGTTATGTTGCAGGCTACGGGTATGCAGTTGTTTTGACAGGCTTGGGAAGGTTGAGGAGGGTGATTTGGGTAGGAGACTTGCTGAGCTTAGAGCACGTGGGTAAATTTATGTTTGTTTGATTTATCGTTGTTTCTGATTCACTATTTATGTTTCCCTATAGATTTTAAGTAAATTTGGATTTGGTTGATCTATGTTTTGTATGATGTTAAACTTAAGGCTGGGTAACAAATTAGAAAATGTCGTTTTAACTTATATGTCAAGCTGGGTTGGATCACATTTTCTAGAAACAACTTTTTGTCTAATATTGATTTCTTAATGAATAGCTGGTGTGACAAAAAATTATGATTAGAGAAGTAGATTAAAACGATAACGATACAATTTTAAAAAAAAGCAATTTAGGATGTCATGTAACCCATACATGACCTGCCTCCTTATTAGAGCACTGAGAGTGGTGGTGCCAAACTTTTGGTGCCAAACTCAAAAAGTAGTGTCACGTCAGCAAAATGGAGTTTGGCACCAGAAATACTATGGCACCAGAATTCAGTAGCATTGGTTTGGCACCAGAATTCTGGTGCCTTAGCATTTTTTTATTATTATTTTTTAAATTTTTTTTAAATAAAAAATTTAAATAAACTTAAATTAAATTTTATTCAATTAAAACATAACATAAAACTTAAACATTACATAAAACTTAAACATTACATAAAATTAAATATTTAATAAAATTAAACATTACATAAATAAAAACACAAACTACTCATCATCATTATTCCATAGATGCTCCACAAGGATCTTGTCGAAGATCGATGTTCGCATTTCCTATCGCGAAGTTCTTTTGTCTTCCTAACATGTAAGTCACATCTACAAAGTTCGGTGCTAGATTCACGAACACATCTCTCAAGTTAACTTCAAATCCCTTGTCTTCCAATATCATGTTATGTAAAATTATACAACAATACATGATTCTCTTGAGGATGTTGATTTGCATTGCATGCGCGGGTTATCGTATAATACCCCAACGACCTTGTAGGACTCCGAATGCCCGTTCAATATCTTTTCTTGCAGCTTCTTGAACTCTCTTAAACTTTAAGGTTTTTTCATCCCTTGCAACAGAAAACGTTTTGACAAACGTAGACCATGTTGGATAAATATCGTTGGCTAAATAGTAACATTTCCTATATGTATGCCCGTTTACAACAAACAGACACTCTGGAGCTATATCATCAATTTCATCATCAAATAATGGGACCATATAACACATTTAGAACAATATTCGCGCCAGACCCAAAGATATTGCATGCCAAATCCACAATTTTTGATCAGCAACAGCTTCTAACATAAGAGTTGGGTATTTATTAGTACTCCCTTATGGAACTGCCCATTGTAACGAACTTTGGGCCAGTTTTCCAGATCTCAAATGCAATACAGATCGGTACTCGAGGCATTCCCGGGAGTCATGTTTTACTTCGTGAAATTTAATATGTTGTTTTGAGAAATCAGTGCAATTTGGCCCCTCTTAAAAACTTATCATAATATCAAAACGAGATAAGTACCTTTTTTGGTCCTTGTGGTTTTGGTGCGAGTTCACTTTTGGTCCAAGATTAAAAAAAAGGTTCACTATGTTTGGTCCTAAAAACATAGTTTCGGTCCACTTTTATCCAATCTCCGTGAATTTGCACTAAAATTTTTGGACTAAAATGAAACGAAACATGTCTTTTTGGACCAAAAGTGTGGAGACGTTTTGGACCAAAACATACCTTTTTTTTGAATTTAGGACCAAAAGTGAAAAAATGCACCATACCACAAGGACCAAAAATGTACTTAACTCTATAAAACGTGAATGCACTTAGTAAAGTGATCTAAGCATTCTCGTGAAGTACGTTCAGCAATTTGCAAATACTCATCAAATGCATCAGGTGAAGTGCCGTACGCCATTTGGCGTATGGCGGATGTGCACTTTAAAATAGGACACTTACTATTACGACCGGTCGCATCGAGCCGAGATCTAAAATAACTAAATACTCACACAGGATTGCACATCATAACTTAAGATATGTTGAGTATTTTATAAAAATGTCTTGAGCACATACATACCTACGAATAAACTTTTCATCAGGATATTTTAGGTTCATAACTCGACCGTCGCCAAAATAGGACGTCGATTAGCCTTGTTCCGCCTCTTCTCGGTTCACGATAATTGTATGTCGCTCCTCCTCTTTGGACCATCACTCCGAACCTCCGGCTTCTGCTCAGCACAAACCCACCATAATGTTGATACGCCTGCATAATCCCGCAAATATCGATCATATCTCCGGGTTGAAAGAAAGCCATCATTAATGGATCGTATGAGTCGGTTGGGTCGAAATCGTGAGATGTATTTTGATCCATAATTTGAAAAAAAAAAAGAGAAGTATTGATTGTTAAAGATGTCTTGAAAGAGTGTTGTAGTTATGAAATAATAAGGGGGTATTTATAGGATTTTTAAAGGGGTAAAATTAGGGTTTAGGGGGTATTTTTTTGAAAATCCGCTCCCCCCAACGTATATATAACGGCTACTTTTAAAAAAAATAAAAAATAAAAAATCAATTTCGCGTGGGCTGTTAGCCACGGCGCAGGGCCATGGCGCGAGCAGGAGTGTGCGCCAGGCCGTTTTTTTCGCGCCAAGGCTTGGCGTCAGGCTAACAGCCATCAACTCCATCCGCTCTTAGTTTGGTTGTATGATTTCAGGTTGGAATTTCATATCCAGAGCTAACAGAGATGCAGGGGTGTGCAATCTTTCAAGATGCAGCGTCATTGTTCCGTTAGTTGGAACACCTCAAGAATTAAGACATCCTCGAGATGCTCTAATTGTTGATAAGGCATTAAAATGTGTCACCACTTCCACTTCATGTAAATGGTGGAACACATCAGGCATTTCCATCCAGTATAGATGATGTTGCAGGTATATATGCACTTCATTAAGTTATTGCACAATTTACTTCTACTAATGTATATTTACTGCAAATATGGACTTCTTTTACGTTAAGAGGAACACAAAAGATTTGAATTTTACCTCCTCTGTATAATAAGTCCAAGCGTGGCACTTTTTGTCACGTATTTTCAGCATGCGTCTAGAATCTTTTCTTACAACTCATAATTAGCTATGTATAATAAATCTTCTTCTCCGTCTTATGTTTTAAATCAAGGAATTGGCAGAAACTGCTATGAAGGATGAACAAGTGCGTGGCCTGTTGTTGTCGTTGTCTATCGTTGTTGTCTATTGATGCGACCAACTATCCACGTTATGATTTTTGAAATTCTGAAAGGGAATGAAATCACGACTTAAAAAGTAAGAATCTCATTTAGATGTTTTTATTAGCTCGTTATTAAATTATTATGTTTTGTGATATTGTAATGGTAATCTTCGTGGCAGATTTGAGCGATGTTGCCAAAGAATGTGCAATCTGATAAACAATTATCAGCGACGTTGCCTAAGCGCAATCATTCTGCAGCGTATAAGCAGAGAAGTGTTTGTTTAAGCTTGATTATTGCGCTTAGGCCTATGTTTAATAAGTGGCTTGTGGTTTGTGGTTTATGATGAATACGCTTATAAACCACTTATCTCAGGACACTCTGCCAAGTTTCATGATGGAGAAGAAATAAATGAATATTGCAAAAGACCATAAATTGCACGCATTGAGTTCTAATTAAATCAATGACGTAAGTTTAATCATCCCTAATTACATGTTTGAGTTTATTCATTATCTTAAGTTTTTTTTATATAATTTCAGTTCAAGATTTTGGTTTTTGGTTTGTGCAATTTTGTAGGTACCGTGAGGTTTCTGTATGTATTGATTGGGATTGAGATGGTCTTCGCGATGAGGTGCATGATGGGATAGAAAGCGGTTCTACATCACTATAAGATATTGGGAGGAGATAATGTAAAAAAATGGTATGATTTATTCACCTGTTGTTTATGCATTTTAAAACAATCTGCCGAACATAATTTCTTGATTGTTAGTGTTTTGCCCAATGCGTCAAATAGATGAAAGACGCAACCCCAAATACACAAAACATTTGGTTTTGTTTGAAATGTGAACATACATGTTTCTTGCTGTGAGAGTATATAGCTTTTTGGTTAGTGAGAAGGGTAAAGTGGACAAATCTGATTAGTTATTGCATTTTAAACACTGTTAGTGTTTTAGTATAGTGAAGACGCGAATCAGTTTTAGATAATATGGTTAGGAGTAGCTGCTACAAAATAAAGAGTTGCTTGGGGTTTGTATCTTGTAGATAATATGGTTAGAAAATAGCTGCACCAAAATGAGCGGCGCATCTGGCGGGCTGCCCTCATGTTAAGAAAGAGAAAACAACAATTTGTGTAACCTGATAATGTGATGAGATTTGTGAGACGTTTGTACCTTAAATTTATTTTGTGCTAAATTATTATTGAACACATTTACAAATTCATTATGACAGATATACATGTGTGTAAGTAACTAAAGAATAGATTGGGATTGGTTTCTCATTTGATCATTGTATTGGTTTTGTTTTATATTTGATTGTAATTTTTCTATGCAAATTATAAGTAACATAGTTTTTGGTGTTACCTGTTATGTGGCTTTCATTTTATGATAAAAATACATGAATGTGGTTGCAAAACACCTTATTGAGCTATACGATTTAATGCTTTATTTGCGGTAACAAAAAGGCAAGCAATATATATTTTGCTTCATTCCAAATTTGTCTATAGACTTCCAAGTTGTGGCACTGGAAAACGATAAAGGTGGGTCGCCGTTTATGTTTCGAATTTGTATGCGGCCAAATTCTACATCATTTTCTTTATTATATTTATCATAAAAAGTCTTCTTAAGTTTCTATTTACTTTTGTAGGTATTGTATAGAAGTTCGATTTGTAAAGACATTGAAAAAGAGTTCAAAAACCATACTGCTCCAGCAATTTCCCTTCGTGCACAGGTCGGTATGTTCTATTTAAAATATTGCATCGTTGTTCGATATTGCAGCCGATTTACGTTACTATTTTACCGTACAATGATGCCCTCTGCGGATTGATATTCGGAATTAATCCGTTTATTCTTGGATTAACCATGTCAGCACGGGGTAACTCAATGGGTGTGTTTTTAGGGTTTCATACTCAATACTTATTTCTTTAATTTGAATCATACTGATCAATAACACTAATGTGCAAACTGATAATATACAACAATTTATTTTAGTTAAGTAGTGGCTCATTCTTATCGACTACTATTTGATTTGCTTATTTGTTGAATATTGTTCAAGTTTAGTGCCTTGCCTTGATAGATTTTTGCCCTTAGTTAGTACCATAATAGTTAGTTGTGTATACATACTTCTATCTACGAGTTCAATGCAACTTAGTCGCGTAAATGTATGCCAAGATGTTATAGTATTTGAGGCGTTCTAAGACATTATTTTGATTTAGGTTAGTTAATAACAATGATCGGTATTAGAAGAATTTTATATTAGATACCGTCCACGGATGAACATTAGTAAATTCACCGCGATAGGGAGGTTCGTTTATACTATTTTTAGTTTGCTATAGTGTTTGGGTTTGGTCGATACGATAATTATTTGTTCTCAGTCAAATTTAGATATCAAAGATTTTAGGTTAAGCATTAAACTAAAAAGTATCGAATAAGTATCTGCTTATCTGTTTAAAAATGAGCACAAAACTGATCTGAATATATTTGATGTAAAACTAAGAATATTGCATTGCAATTCTAGGTAGAATAATTGTAGTTAAATGTAACTTTCATATTAAAACAGTTTGTTACATTTTGGTATGTTAACTATTGGTACAGTCAAATGTTGCATTGGCAAACATGTAATAAAGTCAGATTTGGATCGGTCAACGGGTCAAGACAGTCAAAGGGTTATCAGTCGAAACTCAACCCAAAATGACCCGTGTATATAAGAATAGTTGTAACTGCGGTGTCTTTGAAGGAGCATACCTGACGTCCACAAGCAGAGGCCAAATCTTTTGGGTTTGTTAGGCATATGCGGCATAGATGTAAGGTACACATTAGGTATTAGCATTACTCGCTTTCATATAAAGATACGGTGAAATGCAAGTAACAAAACAAAACACTATCGCCTTAAAGTGGATATTATTGTAGCGTTTGCATGAATTTGCGTGTTGATTGTCATGAGAAAAGGGGTTCGTATATGATTGTCTACTAGAGTTCATCTCAGACATCAAGGCATTGGCGCCTATGAGAAGCAATCAGTATGGTAGAAAGATCTTGGCATGGTTTGAAAAGAGGATCATCTTAGGTATCTGGAACTGTTGTGAATATCTTATGTTCAGTGTAGTAGTAAATCAATGTGCGTCACTTATTAGACAATATGTAGTGTGTTTGCTATGAATGTGTACTCATGTTTAAGACAGAAAATTATCTGCAGTTGTAACCATTCGATTAAGTTCTATCGTACATTCGATTAAGTTCTATCGTGCCGGTGTCATTATAGTGCATTAGTGTTAGTGTTATTACATTTAACTATTGTGATTAGTTGCCTGAGCAAATTCCACTTGCTTGGAATCTATTAAAGTAGAATGGCGATGTTACTTGAAATGGAAGACGGGCCTGTTTATGTTAATGCAAACAATATATTCTTAAAATCTGTAACTCGGTATAGAGATCAACTGTCACGTATGCCACATTGATATATGTTAGATTTTGTGGCCTCAATGAATTGTTGAACCTGAAACATTTTGGGCTTTGCGTGAGCATTTTTTACCAAGTTAGTATACTATTATGTGTCCTGAATGCGCATTCTTTAATTTCTAATTATTTGTTGTAGGTAAGATATATATTGAACAATTGGCCGAGACAACTTGAAGAAAAGCGTTTGCACCAACAAGCAACAACACAGTTTCTTGCAGACGCAAAAAGACAGGTTTGGACTTAAAGTCTGAAACCACATCTTATTTTGTATTGTTACTGACTGAAATTTATTTGTATGTTAGTAGGAAATCGCTTCTCACCGTGCATTAGTAAGGCTACTTTCTTGGGCTTATGGGATTTTACCTAGAACAATTGTTATATACAAGGAGACGGGGGAGACGGGGCACTGATAGTCTACGTAGCAGCTGATTCATACATAATGCATTGTAAATACTGCTTGAGGCACAACAATTATATCCAACTACCATGTTCCCCATTGTCGGTCGTGATGTTCATGCAAAATTTATCGACAACTTAGATCCTAATCGTGATGTTCATGTAAAAGTTGCAGAATTAGTGTGGATTGAACCCACATTTTGTCCACATGATTCAAACAGATTAATTCCTGATAACCATGGTTTATTTGTTTATAATGTTCCTGGAAATATAAAGGGTAGTAGTGAGTGACATTCGACATTGTTTAAATTGTTCGCGACTTTGTATCGTTATGTTTTGCAAGTGTAATCATAAGCCAAAACATAATAAACAAAACCCGCCGCAGCGAAGCGCGGGTTTCAAAAACTTGTTATTCATACATTACATGTAGCGTATCAACGTTGTTGACCATCAAAAAACATTCTTTAATTTTTAAGGATGGAGATAAACATTTGTTTGTGATAACTTTCTATATTATGGGTAAAGGTTAGAAGCTGCCATTTATAGTTTGTAAGAAACCATAGGTTGTGAGTGGTTGTGTGTGTACTAGGATGGGTTAGAAACTAATCATGGTTGGGTGAGTGAGTTGGCATTGTTAAGAAAAAAAGAATATGCCAAAGGAATATGCTAAACTTGGGGAGAAAGAGTGGATGTTGTGAGAGTGAAAATTTGAATTTCAAATTCATATTATGTTGTGTGAATGTGTATGAGTTATGAGTGAGTTGACATAGAAAGTGAAAGGGAATTGATGAAACAAATTATAATTTCAACAATAATATATTTAAATAATAAAAAAGGGAATAGCAATGTCTACCATGTCATCATGTAGTATCTATAATAACGTATAGTAAACAAAATAAAGGTTAAAAAGCCTCTATGATGGAAAATGAAATTGTTGTAAAATAACCAGTTCTAGAACATCAAAGTTGAAAAAACTAACTTAAATCGGGGATAAGTTAAACCGTTAAGTCATAATGTCAAACGGGTTGGGTAAAAAAAGTTATGAAAAAACATACTGTAATAATTTCCACCTAGATTCAAAATCACATAATCAAAAAAAAAAGAACTCGGTCCCCTTTGAACAAAAAACCATAAATTTGTGTTAATCCTGTTAACAACTGAGTTTACCATTTGTGTACTTGATGACTCCTAATGGATCATATATCTTTGAAAGTTTTTACGAATTTCATCCGATGAATATCTCAAATGGGCTGTTAGGGTTTTGTTTTGGTATTTTTGATTTACCATGTAGATCCATATATTTTTCCATCACTGAGATTAAATACTTGAGCATAATAGTTCCGTAATTGATTAGGGGTGCTTTAGGTTCCAATAACATATGATCTTATTGCCTTAGGAGAAATGTTAGTTTATAGTTTTAGTAGTGAAGCTCTAGAGTTGTTATTTCATCTTGCCGCGTAAATTTCAAGTTTTCTGTGTGTTTCTCGTCACAATCGAGACTTTTCGAAATGAGTTTTGTGCACAAAATTAACGTTTGATTTGTTAATTGTTGCTGTAGAAAATGATGAATTGCAAGAAAAACTTTGTTGGATGGTGATTTTCCGAATATTGTCTTATTGCAATGCTACGACGGTGTCCTCGTTGCCGGTCATGTCGGCATTACTCACCACAGCACACTTTCCTAAATGAGTTTTACATACCATATGTTATTCGCTAATTTATACCATATATTTAAAGTTAAAATCCCTCATTCGTGACACAATAAATAAGCATAATGTGATTTTTAATTGCATATATTGTTTAAAATGGTTTATATTAATAGATAGGCAACGAATGTGTACATTAAGCAAATGTTACGAGATTTTGAACATTTATCAAAGATTATACAGAAGAGTAGAAAAAGCAAGACTCAAACCCATTGGACCCGAAGTTTTAGACCTCACCAAGCCGAGCCTTGGTGTATTTTCTATGTAAGGGTGGCAATGTCAGTTCGGGATATTCGTGATGACAAGGTTGGGCTGGTCAGAAAACCCCAACCCGAACCTGACCCATTAAAAAATCGGGTCAGCTATGTACCAAACCTAAACCTGTTTACGCCATACCCCTAACCTAACCCTTTAACACCGTGTATATACTTGGTTGGCGTGTTAAATAGTTACAGAACACTGGGGTGTAAGATAGTAAAATGGGTTTCGGGTTGACCCATTTAACATGTTTTAAATCCAGAAGTTGGCACATTACAACGTGTTAAACATGTTAACGGATTCGAGAGTTTACCACTTTAACCCATTTAAACCAACGTATAAGTAAGATTAAAATAATTTTTAATTTCAGAAAACAAACTTAAACGGGTTGGCAGGTCCGATCCCGCAAATGTACGAGATTTTGAACATTTATCAAAGATTATCGAAGATTTGAGAAAAGCAAGACTCAAGCCCATTGGACCCGAGATTTTAGACTCAACAAGCCCGAGCCTTGTTATTGTTCTATGCAATAGCTAAATCCAACAGGTCACGCGGCCCATCTCAACCCAACAAGTCATCCCTAGTCCATCTCTTTCTTATGATATAACATCACAAATTAACCTGAGGGAGAAATCATCAGCCGCACCCCATGTTGGTGACAGTCCTATCACAAGAAGCAAAAAAAAAAACATATCTTACTTTACATTTTGTTTCATTTATTTAATTTTTGTTACATTTAGATGAAATGAGAGTTCAAGATATTATATTTTAGTTTTATATCAAATCATTTTTGCTAGTCTTTAGTTTAGTTTAGTATTTCTAAACAAAATACGTAGTACAACTTTTTTTGACCCTCAACTCTTTAGATTAGTTTTACGTCAAGTTTTTATTTTGAGTAAATTGCAAATATCATCCTTAAGGTTTAGCCAAATCGCATGTTTCGTCCCAAATAATTTGAAAGTGCAAAAATCGTCCCTAAGGTTTAGCCAAAGTGTAAAAATCGTCCCACATAGTTTGATCAAATTGCATGTTTCGTCCCTAAGGTTTAGCCAAATTGCATGTTTCATCGTTAACCAATGACGGTTTTTTGCAAAATAGTTTGATTTTGGGACTATATATGCACTTTTAAACTATTTAGGACGAAACATGCAATTTGACTAAACCTTAAGGAAGGACGATTTTTGCAATTTACTCTTTTATTTTCTTTAAACTTTTAGATATCAGATCTAGTTTTTTTTCCTTCTAAAATCGTAGACTTAAAAGAGAAGTATCGCGAGGATTGTGAAATGTTGAAGAAGAGATGTGATTTAGAGTGCTCAGAGAGACGACATCTTTACAATGAAGTGATTGAGCTTAAAGGGAACATAAGAGTGTTCTGTTGATGTAGGCTGTTGAACCATGACGCGATTGCAAGAGGGTCAACAAATGTGTTGGATTATGTCCATTATATAAAAGTATATGTTCGGAAATTATACGAGCCTAAGGGGACGCACACGTTATACGTAAACAATGTTTAAATAGTGTGTTTAGTAAACGATCGTTATATGATAACAAGTATTAAATATTAGTCGTTAAAGAGTTAAGGGACTAAATATACAAAACCGAAGATTAAAAGGGTACGGTTTAACCTCCTTTAATTCTAGTCGGCCAAGAAACATAATCCTAATAGGATTAGGAAAGTCTAGGGACTATATATACATGTTTGGGGCTTCATATAATAAAAAAGAACTTGAAAACCAAAACTATATATATATCATTCTTTGTTTCTTGATCGGCAGATTCGTAAAAACCCAAAAGGGTTTTTGTTTTCTTTGTCCCATCTTTGTTTGTTTGTGGAATAAAACCCACAAGGGTTTTATTAGTTTGTAAGTTTGACTTTAAGCAACAAAGATTATTCGGTTTGCTTGAATTGTCAAGATTTGGAGATCGTTTGCTAATACACTACTAGTACTAGCATACTTCATTGTTTGCCAAGAACGTATTGTGTGTGGAAGCTTAGAGGAATCATACTTTGATTCTTAGTGGTTTCGCGTTGTATAATACACACGCGTATAAAGAAGACGGTGTTTACGTTTCCCTCTTAATAGGTGGTGAGTTACACGTGCTAAAAGGTACATGTTTTCTATCTTGTTATTTAGTATTGTGTTTACACGGGATCATTTATTCCGATGCTTACTCGGATATCTTATATGATTATTTAGATTTAAACCTAACATAAATGTTGTTGTTTTGATTCGTCTCTTGAAAATAACTGAAATTAAAGCAGATTCTCAAGGAGATGCGGTTCAAGTTTGATCTTATTTTCGGGACCTTGAGGATAATAAATGGTTAGTGGCTAGTGATTATGATCGTTTTGTTCTCTTTTTTAATCTTATTTTGTTGTTTTGTTCATTATAATACATTGTTTTTATTACTATGTATGCAGAAGGCTTTTTTGAGCATACTTCGACCTCTAGTGGTGTCTTAGGTACTTGTTGGATTCAATGTGTGTACTTTGCATACGGGCAAAATGAGTCTAGTAAGCGTTACGATGGAAGGAACTGCTGAAAATAGGGGAGTTATCTACCGTACCTTGGAGAAGTTGTTCAGCCTATCTGAAGAAAGGAGTGATTTAATGACATATGAGGTGTCTGTAAGCATGTTGGAGGTTTACAATGAGACGATAAGGGGCCTCTTGGTTAAAGATGCTAAAAATCCTGCTAACAAGTAAGCTTCGTAGATGTCTTTACTGGTTTCTAGTTTCTACCTTCTAGGACAAAAGGAATCGCACATGCAATTATCGAGTTGTCTCGTGTGGCCATTTCTGTAAAGCAACTTCATCAAAGCCAATTCATTCACATGCTTATTCAGATAGTAGTGTTGGATATTTGGAAGAAGGAAACAGAATTTAGATGAGAAGAGTTTAGTGTAGGTTCAAAAGGCTAACAATCGGTTTGTAAGCGAGAAGTGGTTTGTGTTGTATAGAAGAGGTTGACTAAATGGTTCATATTTAATTGCAGGTTGGAGGTCAAACAAGAAGTTCAGGTGCGTGTGCACAAGACTGATGAAGTTTTGGAATTGCTTAAGAGTGGGAGTCGTGCTCGATCTGTTGGATCAACCAATGCCAATGAGTTTAGTAGCCGCTCTCACTGGTATGTCTTTAGTACAGTTTAGCTAATTTGTAAGCTAATAAATGGTTTTTATTTAGGTGCTAATATCCTGTTGTATAGCTTATTGCGAGTTAGGAAGAACTTGGTAAACGGACAACAGACTAGGAGCCGCCTTTGGCTTGTGGACTTGGTAGGAAGTGAACGCCAGGAAGGAAAGACTGGGGCTGAAAGGTAAAAGACTGGAGGAAGCCAAGTTCATAAATAGTATCACTTTGGTGGATTAATTTCTGTAAGGAATGAGAATTTGTTTCGATGCCAAAGTCCACAAGCCAAAGGCGGCTCCTAGTCTGTTGTTGTCCGTTCTTCCCAACAACAGTCACTCGCAATAAGCTATACAACACGATATTAGCACTAAATAAAAACCATTTATTAGCTTACACATAAGATTAGCTAAACTGTACTAAAGACTTACCATTAAGTGCGGCTACTAAACTACAACCTCTTTTACTAGTACTAACATCACTTTTATCTAAATATCATCTATGTTTTTTATGAAATCAGGGATTTCGAAGCTTACTCTTCTACTAAAGAGCTCTCTAGGTATTATGTTTCTTGATTTCTTATAACTTGCTAGTTTGTAATCTAAATACTTTTAAGGTACTAATGTTCTTTTGACTTTCTCAAAACTTGGGCAGGCGGTGATTGTAAAACACTTATGTTTGTCCAAATTAGCCCAAGTCTAGCAGAGGGAGAAACAATTTTTTAATTTCTTCTATGAGGTTTGCAAGTGATGCGAGAGGTGTTGAGTATGGCCATGCTCACAAACAAACTGCTCGCAAACAAAGTGCTCGAAAACAGCGGTAATTTTCTTTAAATAAACTCATCAAACCTGTTGCTACCCTACCTCCATTTTAATGCTATTTCATGCTCATTTATATCTTGTTGCTATTGGTTGGTATAAGAAAGCAAAACATGATCCATATGGAACAAAAAAGTTGCAAGAAAAGGTACATAAGTTGTTGTTGTAGAAGTTTAGTTATGTACCTTTTCTTGCAACTTTTTTGTTCCTTGTAGATCATGTTTTGCTTTTTGTGCCTGTATACCAACCAATAGCAACAAGATATAAATGAGCATGAAATAGCATTAAAATGGAGGCAGGTAACTCTTGTCCCAGTTTGATGAGTTTAATTTAAAGAAAATTACCGGCTGTTTTCGAGCAGTTTGTTTGCGAGCACTTTGTTTGTGAGCAGGGCCACGCTCAACATCTCTCGCATCACTTGCAAACCTCAGAAGAAATTGGTTCTCTCTAGTGTGCTGGACTTGGGCTAATTTGGACAAACATAACTGTTTTACAATCTGCTCACAAACAAACTGCCCGCAAACAAACAAACAGCTGGTAATTTGCTTTAAAATAAACGCATCAAACCTGCCTCCATTTTAATGCTATTTCATGCTCATATATATTTTGTTGCTATGGTATACAGGCAAAGAAAGCAAAACATGATGGGGAAGGAACGGAAAAGTTGCAAGAGAAGGTACATAACTCAGCTTCTAAGTTGATTAAAATTAAGGTAGTGAAATGGGGTTGAGTTGGGTAGATGGTCCAGTCGACATATAGTCTAAATTATATTTAGCTGATGTTTTTATGGTGCCTGATAGAGATAAAACATAACCCCAATTGACCCATCTGTAGGTAAATATATGACATTTTTTTTTGGAGTTTTGGCATAAGACTTAACCCCAATTGTAAACGATTCATTTATAAGCACTCAGCTCGCATTTATTAATAAAATAGGCTCAAGTTCAACAGCTAATCTTTCTTGTTAAACTTGGCTATCTGTAGTTTTGTAATCTGGAAAGCGAGCCAGCAGAAGAGCGTAAAACAAGACAGAAGCAAGAGCAAAAGCTGTTGCTGTGGCTTCTTCACACCCCTCACCTTCTGCAACAAAAAAACGCTGCATAAAAAACATCAGACGAGGGAGAAGATGGACCTGCTGGTGAGAAAGAGAAGGCTGAACCCGAACCAACATTCGAGATCTTGACCAACCCGCAAGAGTAGTCCCTGCTCAAGAAAAATTCTTGGAAGACAGTAGATATGCTCCAGTGAAGGCAGCTGCATCTGTTTTCGTTCTCTTGAAAGACCTTCGCCCTCTAACCGATGCACCCTCGTCAACAACATCAGCCGCTGCTGGTGCAGCTGCACCTGCACAACCGGGGTCTGCTGCAGCCATGGCTGTTGATGATGAGCCTCAACCACCCCAGCCATTTGAATACAGCACATGATGGAGTCAAGTCGGTTTTCTTTATTGTGTGTTTTGACTTCTGCCTGCAAATCTGAACTAATCGGGTCCACACGCTTGCATTATGTGAGTCTCTTTGGCTATATCTTAAGGCTTTAAACATTGGAATTTGATTCAAGGACTTGAAGGTTTTTAAACGCTTGAAGATCTGGTATCAGGAGGATTATGAACCATTTTTGAAGCCGCGTAGATATTTTGTTGCTATATTTTCTATATGTAATTAGTCTTTGTTATTTCTTTTATAACTTGTATGGTTGTCTCCATATGAAGTAAAGTTCTTTTTGTTTTAATATAAATATAAATGAAAAATCAAAATCGTTGAATGTGGCTTTTTTTTGTCCAAGAATGTAATTACTATATTTTTCTGTTACATTTCATTTTGGGGTTGTGAGAAAGACAAAATAAATACAATGGAAGATGACACAATGAGGTTGACAACTACTAATTATTAAACCACGATTAAGATACCTATTGCCATGTTTTTAGACCACGCTAACAAACTTTTTTTAATCCACGATTAACTCCGTTTTTTATGTTTTCGTCTCTTTTTTACGTTTTTTACATTTCCGTACGTATTTTATGTCTTCTTCTGTTTCCGTCCGTCTTTTTACGTTTTCGTCCTTTTTTTACGTTTTCGTCCGTTTTTTTACGTTTCCGTACGTATTTTACGTTTTCGTCCGTCCTTTTACGTTTTTGTCATTTTTTTAACGTTTTTGTCTGTCTTTTAATGTTTTCTTCCTTTTTTACGTTTTCGCTCAAATTCGTCAGTTTTTTACGTTTTTGTCCGTTTTTTTACGGTTTCGTACGTTTTTGTCCTTGTTCGTACGTTTTCATCCGTTTATTACGTATTCGTCCGTTTCCGCACGTTTTCATCTGTTTTTTCTCGTTTTCGTCCGTTTTATGACGAGAGTGGACGAAAACGTTAAAAACGAACGAACACCTACGAAAAACGAACGAAAAAGTAAAAAAATCGGATGAAAACGTAAAAAACGGAGAAAACGTAAAAGGACGAATACGTAAAAAACGGACAATAACATAAAAAACGAACAAAAATGTACGGAGCTTTGTTCGGATCAAAATTAGTGTCATAAAGACATAAAATGAGTACACGCATTTAGAGTAACTCTTTGCTTTGTTTATTTATTTATATATTTTTTTTTCAAAACTAAGTATGTAGAATTGTAATCCCACATATTTTGAAACAAAAGTTCCCTTGTTTAAACACATTGGTGTATACACACTTCATCAATTGAAGCAAGCAATTCGTTGTTGATGCACAACTTCGGTGGCATTAAATGCAAATATTTACAGTAATTTTTTTACTTTGTCTCATAATAAGTGGCTATATCAATAACTAAATAAATTTTCAAATTTTACATCTGTCTCATAATAAGTGTTTACATCGCTATCTTCCGTTGTCCCAAAATAAATATTGAAAATAGATTGTAGTGGGAGAGATGATATTTGATATTTGGAAAATGGAGTTAGGGAGATTTTCTAAAACTTTGTACATATCGAAAGTGGTAGTTATTATGAGATGGAGGGAGTGTTTTTTTTAGTTTTTTAGTTCTCGTACAGTTTTTTGCTTTTTTTTTATTTAGTCCCTTAGTCTCATAACATTGTAACGAACTCGTAAGGTTTCTTCATTCTAAGAGCTCTAGGTTCCTATGAGTCATATGACTCGCTTCATAGCAAAAAACTGTTGTCATCTCAGTATTTTTCTCTTATGATTTAGAACATTTAATCAAGTTATACGACACCTCCTAACCCACCTTTAACCCAATAAAGCACGTATACAACATTAAAAATATCGTATAACACGGTCAGTAATTTAGTGCGAGAAGCTATGTCACGAGGTGGGGTGTGGAAGGGAGCCATAGGCTTGCACATAAGCATTATAATTGCCCTATAACTTGTGTACATTGAGTGCTCTAAGCAGAAGTTGCACATAAGCATTATGATTGTAGCTATTTTTATTTACGAAGTTCGTAGAAAAATTAAGCGGTGTGACATACTTTTTGAGCGGTTCGACCAACACAAATTTTTTACCACCACAAGATAAATAGAATTATGCCTTATCTATGACATTTAACACAAATTTTGGAATAGTACTTGCAATATCTTAGCACAAGTTTTTACATAAATGAAGTGAAGTGGCTACGTATCTCATTTCAATATTTCATGATATATTGTGTTGGCTAATGAGTTGGCCTCATGGATTTAATGTCAACTAGTGTTAACGTAGGTAGAAAGTGTTATCGTCAAGAAAGAGTTGTTTAACCCTCATGAGCAAGAATCACTCAAGTAGTATTAAAATTTACCAAGTATGGAACCACTACATGAAAATCAAAGAAAATCTTGAAAATGAATCTTAACTCGTTGAGGCGGTTTCCTTCTAGGACTGATAGCCACAAACTATAGTCTATGGTTTTCTTTAAGTACTTGAATACCCGCTAAATTGCTTTCCAGAGTACCAGGATTACTAGTATACCTACTCAGTTTACCCATTACAAAAGCAATATCAAGCCTTGTACAAGTCACGGCATACATCACGCAACCAATCACCCTAGAATACTCAAGTTGAGATAAGTCTGACCATTATTGGGCATCAGCTTCTTACTTGTATCCATAGGAGTACTCACTGGAGTGCAATCAAAGTAATTGAATTTCTTTAGTACCTTCTCAATATAATGAGACTGAGAAATTGCTATTTCATTATTTCATGTTAAATCCTTATACCCAGGATAACATCAGCATCCCCCCATGTCCTTCATAGAGAACCTTGATGAGAAAAATTCTTTTGTCTGGTCAACCTGAACTTGGTCAGTGCCAAAGATCAGCATGTTCTTAACATATAGGCAAATGAAGACTCCTTTACCAGATTCATCAAATTTGCTATATACACACTTGTCAGCTTGGTTAAGTAAATAACCATTGGACAAAACCACTTCATTAAATTTTTGATTTCATTGCTTAGGTGTCTGCTTCAGTCCATATAGAGACTTAATCAGTTTACACACCTTATTTTCATTGTCAGGCATGATGAGGCCCTAAGGTTGGTTCATATAGACCTCCTCATCCAATTCACCATTTAAGAAAGCTGTCTTCGCATCCATCTGATGAATAATCAGATTGTGAATTGATGTCATAGCAATCAGCAGTCTTATGGTAC
Organism: Tanacetum coccineum; assembly: GCA_026074375.1. NCBI lineage: Eukaryota > Viridiplantae > Streptophyta > Magnoliopsida > Asterales > Asteraceae > Tanacetum > Tanacetum coccineum. The sequence goes on along the minus strand of BQNB010088678.1, from coordinate 7,929 downwards.
TGATACGTGCCACTGGAGCATAAGTATCAAAGTAGTCTATTCCTGACTTTTGTCTAAAGCCCTAAATGACAAGTCTTGCCTTGAACTTTTTAACAGTTCCATCCACCTTCAGTTTTCTTTTGAAGATCCTTTTGCAACCAAGAAGTTTGCAACCTAGAGGTAGATCAGCCAACACCCAAGTGTTGTTGTCCATGATGGAATCCATTTCATCATTGATTACTTCTTTCCAGAAAGGGTTAATTGCTTAAAAATGTACTATACTTGCCACTTTTTGTCATTGTATGTAGACAACTATTTTTTTGTCATTGTGTCATTCAACTTTTAAATTCGTGCTATTATGTGTATTTTGTGACCATTTTACCCTCACTTTTTTCAAATTTTGAAGGGTAAAATGGTCATTTTACATGCAGAAATAGTCGCAAAATACACACAATAGCATGAATTCAAAAGTTGAGCGACACAATGGCAAAAAAAAAAATAGTTGTCTACATACAATGACAAAAAATGGCAAGTATAAAACATTTTTAGGCAATTAACCCTTCCAGAAAGCAACATCCTGGGACTTCATTGCTTCATCAAATGTCTTGGGATCATCCTCAACATTAAAGCAATAGGTGTGTTGGTCAGAGACCTCATTCCTTGTTCCTTTAATTAAGTATAATTGAAATTCAGGTCTAAAGTTCTTTGGGGTCTTATTTCTTTTGCCTTTTCTAAGCTCAGGTTCAGGCTGTTGAGTCACAACCTCTTTAGTGACCTCTTAAGGGACCACTGAACCACCAATGTATTCAGTTCCATTTGGAATCCTAAGACTTGGTTTAGGAACTGAAGAGAATCTATTCTCATTAAAGATTGTATCCCTTGATTCAATTATAGAGTTAATTGAAACTGATTTATTAGGTTCAATAACATAAAACCTAAAAACCTTGAAATGCTTAGCATATCCAACAAATATGCATTCAATGCCTCTTTCACCTAAAGTTTTTAGTTTTGGATCAGGGAGTCTTACAACTGCCCTACAAGCCCAAACCCTGAGGTAGTTCAGGTTTAGTTTTCTTTTAGTCCAGAGTTTATTAGGGGTAATCCTATTCCTTTTATTGGGAACCCTATTTAATAAATAGCAAGCTATTAACATACCTTCACCCTAGAACCCTTGACTCAGTCCTGAATAACACAACATGGAATTAACCATTTCTTTTAGTACCCTGTTTTCCTTTCTGATATACCATTTTGTTGTGGAGTATAGAGCAGTCGTTTCATGGATAATACCAACAGACTAAAAATACTGAGTATCCATGTACTCACCTCCCCTATCAGTCCTGATCTTTTGATTAGGGACCCTTGTTGTAATTCAACTTTAGTATTGAATACTTTGAATTTATCTAGTGCTTCATCCTTAGTATGTAATAAATAATCATAACAAAATCTTGAAGCATCATTAATAAATGTTACAAAGTATTTTTTAATCCCCAGTGAGGGAGTAGCATGCAGATCACATAAGTCTCTGTGGATCAGCTCCAAAACTTCAGTTTCACGTTTTACATTTTGAATGGTTTCTTAGTTATTTTGTTCAGCATGCAAGTCTTACACTTTTCAGTGTTCATGTCAAAAGCTGGAACCCATCCTTAGACATATCTTGCATTCTCTTAAAGTGGACATGGCTCAGTCTATCATGTCATAGGATTGAATCATTCAATTTAGAGGTTGACATAAAGGCTGAACCAATATTATCATTAACAATATCAAGCTTGAACATTTGATTACTCAAGTAACCAAAACCAATAAACACACCATGTTTAGATAAAAAAAATTTATTAGATTCAATCACTTGTTTATAACTACAATTATTCAAATACTGCTTGAAAATAAATTCTTCCTTATATTAGGAACATGTAAAACATTAAACAACAAAACAATCTTTCCAGAACTAAATCTAAGATCTACACAACCACGTCCATGCACCAGGGCTGTTGACTCATTTCCCATGTGAAGAATAGATCCATCATTCAGTGACTCATAGGTCTTGAACCAACATCTATCTTTACACACATGCATAGTTGCTCCTGAGTCAACCCACCACGCAACATCATCATCCTGTACAAAATAAGCCTCAGATACATATGTAACATAATAAACCTGGAAAGATTTATTAAACACATTCTGACCTTTTAGTGAGTTAGTTGAACCATCTACTGAACCATTTATGCCTAAACCATTGGCTTTGTTGCCAACTTTTCCACCTTTGCAATCCTTTTTCAAGTGTCCAGGTTTCCCACACTTCCAACAAGTCACTTTGGAATTTTTGTTAGGATTAGCTTTGGTGTTATCATGATGCTTACGTTTACCCTTATTGTCATTGTACCTAGAGGAGTTGTTATGCTCCACCATATTGACAACTGAAGGACCAGCAACATTGTTTCCTTTTGGCTTGTCACTATCCTGCATCCTGAGGGACTCCTTAATACGCAGATGACTGCCTAATTCAACAAGAGTTAACTCCTCCTTCATATGTTTCAAGGTGTGCTTAATATCTTTCCAAAAAGGAGGGAGTTTATAAATGATACAAGAGACTTTAATAGCCTCATCCATGTTCATTTTGTGTTGTGTAAATCTTCCAAGTATACTAAGAAGTTCATTGTATTGTTCCATAACTGGTCCTGAATCAGTCATTTTGTAATTTGTAAAATTACTAACAAGGAACTTCTTACTTGAGGCATCCTCAGCCATATACTTGGCCTCCAAGGAATCCTATAGTTCTTTGGAAGATTCAACATTTTGGTAAATATCAAACAAGGAATCAGACATACCATTGATGATTAAACCTCTGCAAACATAGTCATCATTGTCCTACTTGGCCCTCTTCCTGAGTTGTTCCACGATTGCATCATCACCACCATCATCATTAATAGGAGTAGTCAGCACATAGACCATACTCATGCTGGAGCGTAAGAAGTGCATCTTCTTCTGCCTTCTTCTAAAGTCCACCCCTTCAAACTTATCAAGCTTGGAAAAGTTTGAAGCCATGTGTTTCATAGGAGCAGCAGCAACCATTGATTATCACAAAATAATATTCTTTGATTGTTGGTTGGTGGTGGCCTAGAACAGGGTAAAGATAATAAATAGGCTAGCTATTACCAAGATGGTTACCAGATATCACTTGCAGTCGTGTAATCACTTTCCAAAAAAGATTCTTCGACCCTATGTCTGGGTTACACGAATACCTCCTTGATATATATAGGAGATACCAAGTGTTTATTCTTGTTTGAGGCACCAATCAAGAACCTTCGCTACTAAGTGTTTATGTTTTATGTGTGTTTTTCTTTGCAATTGTGATCCTTATTTATAGGAGAATTACTCAAAAACCTAGTCAATGAAATTAATAAGAGATTAATGGTCAATTAATCTCTTCCATAATTATCCTTCATAATTTAGGAATTAGTGGTTACATGACCAAATTAAATATGATTATTTAATGCATTCAAACCTGCCACTTAAATATGCAAAAGTTGTTAAAAACATTTAATGTGGTCAAACTTGCCACTTAAATGTTTGTAACCACCCATTTAATCTAACTACTAAAAGAGTCAGGGAAAATCAGTGACTTGATGGGTGTATACTTCTTACCTCCAAACCCATTTTCAAGTATGACCCGATTCCCACAATTGCACTAAATTTCCAACAAAAATTGTTATGTGGTTTTGGGATTTTGGCCCAAACACAACAATGAACATTTTTATAAAAGTAAGCCCACATCGAGAGGCTCAGTGAACATTCTTTACACTGTGCGCTGGAAGATTTTACATTGTGAGTTTATAGGTTGAGAGAATCAAGAAGGTGTTTCCAGTTTTGATGAAATACTAGCCAACACTAACGGGCGACCTTCATATGGAAATCTCAATCGAGAAAATATTCTTAGCACAAGAACTCATGGTCTACAAATGCAACCTAAAAGGAAAACCCGTTGTAACAGCAACACAGATGCTTGAGTCAATGATCAAGTCCTCATTCCCAAGACCAACTCGTGCTGAAGCCACAGACGTTGCAAATGCAGTCCTTAATGGTATAGACGAAACTTAGGTGAATTTATGCCCAGGGCTCGGTCTTATATTAGTTAATTTAGGAAGGAAAAATTTGTATTTCCTTTAAGCAATATAAATAAAACCTTAAAGTTTTGGGATGGCCGTAGCCCTTCTCGGTCTCCACTAAGGTCCGCCCTTGCTTGAAAGCATCATCTGATGTTCGTACCGTGAACACGTCACGTGCTAGTCGTATTTTGGTGGTGACACGTGGCGGAAGTATTGCCAAATTAGTGGCTAAATTTTGTCAGTTGTCGTTCCAGAAGTTAAGAGTGATTCAGTTGAGTGGACAGCCAGCAACTAGGCACCAGCTAGACATAGTTTGATCTTTCGAGGTTTGGTCCCGGTTTTATGTGATGGGTAAAGTTCGAGCACCGAATCAACTAAAAAAGCACTTGATTCTGGTTTGCAACACGCGAAAACTAAAGGGCTTTGTAAGGAGGGTGATGCAGTTGTGGCTTTTCATCGTATCGAGACTTCATCTATTATCAAGATTGTGACCGTTAAGTGATCGGTCGATGCTCGAATGATAATTTTCTTCTGAACCTTATATTTATGGTTGTTCTTATGTTTTCGAACAATAAATTGTTTGCAACTTGTTTCAAGAATTAACTTGGTTTGTCACATGTTGTTGTTTAATATATAAGTTTGTTGGATTTTAAGTTAAGAAATGCATTTGGAAATAAAAAGTAGTAACAATACTTGATCGTCTTACAAGAGGCAAAATTACTATTCATTTCAAGAAACTCCTTCTTTTTAACCTTTCGGGATTTGAGTCTCGTTCTAATCTAGAGAGAGCTTGTGGAGAGAGATAATGATTTAAAGAGAGAATATATTATTTTATTGTATTGTGTGTGTTTGGGTTTTGAGGATATTTTTAAATGATAAAAAATAGAAAAAAATTAATGAAAGTAAAAGAATGTCATGCAATGGTTGAAGAAAAGTTAAGGAAAAATATATTAGAGAGTAAAAAAGCTGACATGGAGCTGATGTGGCGAGGAAAAACCCTTCACCACACCCTCTACCCTTAGAGCGCTAGGTACCATAACTCAATAACACTGCCACATCAGCTTTAACTCAATAACACTAACACCCAAAAAACCCCTGCAATCATAACACCATTTTAACACCACTTTTGGGACTCACTTTTTCTTTCTTTTCCATTTATTAATTTATAAATTCAAATAACATTTTTATATAAAAAGTTACAAAATTCAAATATAATTAAAAAGAAAAAAAAGTTAAGCTTGTTAAAAAAAATTAGTGCAGCCCATTTCTAGCCCACCTTATATTAACTTATACTAATTAAAAAAAACCATATCTCCTTCTTCATTACCTACACAAACACACACTATTCACACACATACACACAAACGCATACAAAAAAAATAAACACACACACACACTAACACACAACACAAACATCTACCTACTTTTTAAATCGAAAAAAAAGAAAAAAAATGATTTCCTAGACGTTGGTTTGCAAGTTGCTGTAGTAACTTGGGCATTAATGCGGACGGAAAGGCCAGAGGGCGGTGTCATAACGCCCACTTAACGCCAGCCACCTCAGCATAACGTCGAGTGGTGCGTTATGACACCCAAGGCTCTTATGGACAGAACATAACTCGAGCTCATATACTATAACAAGGTTATCGGTGGTCTAAATTTTTTGATAAAAAAATGTCATTTTCACGTTCAAATCAACAACCATCACAGTCATAAAAGTTAACTACATACATATTACCCTGTTAAAAAAACTTGGCAAGGTGTATGATTTAGTCGCTCGGATGAAACATGATGGTAAACCTATATGGTAAACCTATATTTACCATCATGTATAACCATAAACGACTACATAATACTAATCTCAAGTTGCATAATTCCTCTACACCACTATATACAACCAATCAAAATTTGTTATCTTTAACCGATGTGGGACAAAGAAGTTGACACAAGCTAAGAACTCCTTATAGGTACAACCCTTTTGGTCATTATTCACAGTGACATTCCTAACATCGCCTTGGATGTTTTAAATGACGTCATTGTCGTTTTAATTCTTGCCATTCCCCAGGTTACTACCTTGGTTGCCTACTTGAGCTAAGATAGTGGGAAGTAAGTTATGCAGTTGTTGTGCAATGATAGTGGAGAAGTCGGGGACTCTGTCAACACCATCATTCACCTCAGTACCTTGACCACCTACTTGGCCACCTTGACCCTCAATTCCACCATTACCCTGGTCGCCATATCGACCTCTAGTTCTACCACCTCCTCTACCAGTTCGTTCACCCGTCCTTCCTCCTCGTGGTGCGACAGTTGCACGGCCAGCACTTCGTGTCATCATTCTTGGCGGCATTATCTACACGAGGGAGGACCCCATAGGTAATGTTAGGTAGGTGGGAAGGTTAATATATAGGATAAATTAGTATACTATAATACACATAATACAGTTCTAAGGTGTCAACACCGATTTGTGTGAACAATATTACTAAATACACATAAGTCGTGATACATTTATAACTACGTTAGCCACCGTACTTATACTCGCATTCTTTTCCAGTTGTACCCAGTATTAGGCTCACACATTTCAATGATTGACTTTTCTAATACGATATACTATATAACCATAGAAGCAAGTATAAGCGGAACACCGCACACATAGATCCTACAACGCAACTATATGAAGGTTCTTAGGTTATAGTCTAGGCCAAACCACCTAGTTCTCTATAACCTTGTCTCTGATACCAATCTGTCACACCCCGACATAGGCGAAAACAAAGGAATGCGACGAAGAATGATCAATCACAACACAAGATACAAGATAGAGAAAACTAAAATGCATTAATGAAAAGTGTCATGATGATCTTCAACCTCAAGTACAGACTTGAGTGAAGTCCCAATCAAAAACACATCAAATAGTCACTTACAAATCCAAATGCCCACGCATGGGTCCATGCAAATCTTAGAACAACAATCCTCAAATACTAAGTTCAAAACAAACACCAATGCAAGACCTCTCAATACATGATCCATACAAGATACTCTTAAAGTCTGCTAGCTCGCATCACAACCTTACTGATCCTTAACTTCACCTGAAAATGATACTCGAAAAGGTCAACAATAATGTTGGTGAGCTCGTAAGTTTGAATAAACCCAGTTACTGTGTCAATATTTCAAATAATGGACAATTATGCAATATGATAGTGAATACATGCAACACATTTAATTTCCAAACTTAGCAAATCCATGCTAGCCAAATCTCATCCATATGGACCATTGCCACGCAATGTCCTCACATTCTCAATTCTCATGCACCTAAAGCCTACTAGCTGGAGCTATATATAGGGCGGCACATCACATATCATTTCAAACCATAGCAAGTCCATGCTATAACAGAGCCACACAGCATATTATAAACGATCCATACGGAAATTTTCACATATCATATTCAATCAAAACTCATGTCATTCACATAGCAGTCATATGCACATAACATTGTCCCAAAAATAAAACAACTTTTGCACAATACATAAAACAATTCAAAACAGTTTTGAGTATCATTTCCCCCCCAACAGAAAAACATTTAAAAATGGGGCTACGAGAACTCACCTCAAGCAAAGGTGTCTAGCAACAAACTCAATATCACACAAGCAAATGCAACTACGTCCGAACATGACCTAGTCCAATTAATGACATTTATTCCCAAAACAGTTTTAAGATTTGATGCATAGAGGTTAGATGCGCGTTGTACGGTCATCCTTAACGTTTTCAGTGGTGTGATGGTTGATGACTCAGTTTCAAAAGATGATGCACTTCCAACTCATACATTAGTATAATATATATACTTATATCATTTAAT
>BQNB010088677.1:0-27603 GCA_026074375.1 Tanacetum coccineum | reverse complement strand
AAAGTTATAAAAATAACAAAAGTCAAATAAGCTAGTTAGTTGCTTAAAAAGAAAAGTACAAAAAAATAAGAAAAAGGTAAAATACAAAAATATGTGTAGGAATAAGTGTATATTTAAAAATGGTAAAAACGGGGCTTTTCTAAACTATTGATTCTTTCATTCCCCTTAATGAACACTTAGCTACTTTTTGAGGTTATTATTCGAGGGGGATTAAGAGTCTTAGTTTTCTAAGTGCTTACTTATAGCATTGCGTGAGGACACGGAAATAGTTTAGTATGGGGGATTTTGGTATGTGCCTAAATACACATACCTTTGACCTTTAAAATCGGACTTAAATGACTAAAAACGTACCAAAATTACATTGTATTTGTATGTTTTCTTTTATATTGTGCAGGAAACGGATATCCGACAAAAGGACGAAAAATCAAGCCAAAAACGACAAAACCGAGCACGAAATGGAAAGAGCGCGAAAAGTCAAAGTCAAAGTCAACCCTGCCAAAGTCAAAGGTCAAAGCCAAAGCCATAACTGAAGAAATACTTAATGGGCCCACCCGTACCCATCTAATGGGCCGGGTCAGCCCATTAAGATATTTAATGAGGACTTATGAGCCTTAATTGATAAACAAGCCTGAATCCTTATCTATACAAGCATGGCCCAATCTGCCAAAACTAGGCCCAAAACAAACATTAAGCCCAAACCCTTTTAATAGTTAACCCCGTTAGTCCCTCAAGGACTATGTTTGCAACAACACAATATAACTTCAGGGACCAAAACTGCCCACCCCATTACATCTTTCATACCACAATGGACTATTCATGTAAAACAACAATATAGATTGAGGGGCCATTGTTGCCACTTCCCCAAACTTCACCCCTGTCTTTCCCCAAAACAAATTAACCCAACTTTCCCGCCAAAGTTACTATTTAACCATCCCTGTCACTATCCCTCGATTTCCCCCTTCACCTCCAAACCCATCACCATCCCAAACCCCACACCCACATGGGTATTCGCCATGTTGGCTGATGTTTGATAAAACACACATCATTTATACCTTGTAAAACACTATAAAACGGACTAAAACTTCTAAAATGTGGATAATTATCTTGTAAATATGTTTGTTTGGTATTTTTATGTCTTGCAGGTAAAAGGATTGAAAACAGCGCAAAAACGAGAATTATCAAGCTCAATTTGGTCAAGTCTAATTATTACTCAAGCTAAGATAAAGTCGTGAAATGTCCCCGAGCATACCAGTGGAAAGAGCGCGAGAATATGAGTCCAACGGTGCCCTCGGATCTTAGTGGGCCAGCCCGTAACCCATTTTATGGGCCAGGCCAGCCCATGTTATCTAAAGCCCAAAGTCAAGCCCATATTCAATGTATTTGGCCAAATCTAAACAGCAATTGAAATGTAATTGAGAATAATGTGGAGCTCACGTGCCTGGGAAATAAATAAAAATGTGTCATGTGCCTGCACACTATATTGAGAAGAGCCAGTTAAAATGGGACATGTGGCGAGGGATTTTTACAAAATCTCAATTTGCAATTTATGTTTGAGGAAAATTTGATCTAAGGGTGACCTCATGTCACGTGGGGAAAATTAAATACAAATGGAGCACGTGACAGCGCACTACCTTGAGGAGATCAAGTAATATTAATACACGTGGCAAGGGAAAGAGTTTATATCAATGCATTTTTTTCAGTATGTAAAAGAAAAGAGAGCGAAAAGGATCAAACGGACAAAAGTGCATGCGTTGAAATGAAGCTTAATAAAACGACATGTGGCATTATATGAATGGTGGATCCATTTTTTGTACTTATTCGATCCATGTGTACATGAAAGGAAGCCAATGATTGGCTCATCGTCACCAAATCATTAGGAGAAATTTACAAAATCTACCCCTTCTCACCCTTTAAATACAACCTGCTCCCCTCACATTTGCTACCTAGTCTTTTATTTTTCTTAGTTTTAGTTTTACATTTTTAATTTATTTTTGTTTAGTTGTAGCTTATTTCAGTTTTCTGGCTTATTGTATCAAGTTTAACTTGACAGCTTATTGTAGTTATATTCAAACTTATTTGTTTAGCTTACTTGTGTAAACTCTTGTTACTTTTTATAAAGAAGATGTTTGGAAATTGCAAATGCTTATTTACTTTTCTTCCTTTAACCGTGGCGGACAATCAAAACCATAGTGAGAATCGTTCCAACATAACTCACACGAGTATGTCTCGTACTGGGGTTGTGGATGTTGGTTGAAGAAGTTCGGTGTTTCATTATAAGAATAAGGATTTAGGTCATAGACAAACTCATTTCCGGATCCTACACTGCTACAGCTCGGACAGTTTCGACCATTAAACGGACCTCCACACCACGAGCAACCAAAATGGTTATACGAAGACATGCTGAAGAATTAAACGGAATAGAGGATAAAGAAAATAAGAATTAAATGAAGTAAGAGGATAAAGGAGAGTATTTTAAAAAAAAAATTATAAAGATAATGAAAATAAAAATATTTTTGTATTTTGTTAATATTAATATAAAAGAAAAATAAAATGAAAAAGAAAATATTTTTGGATTTTTAAATTTTTAATTAGTACAAAAATAAACTTTCTGAAGAAAGGATCTTCAAGGCTCGAACACAAACAATCCCGTAAAAATCGCTACACCTCTCCCCGGCAACGGCGCCATTTTGATTTAGGTCATTTTTCACAAACGCGTTTATCAAATAAACCCTCAGATATATTATATATATATTTATAGAAAATACATATACGTATACGCAAGAAAAGTATCATACAAATTATTCTTAGGAAAGAATAAAAAGTAATCAACACGGGTATCGTTTTCCTCAGCGAGAGGTGAATGGAAATCTACGTTCAAGTTGTAAATCGAGCTTGATTGTCATTCAAGTTTTTGTTTTTGGTTTTAAACTATTTTTATATTAAAAATTAAACTAACATTAATTCTAAAATTAAAAACTAAAAGATTAAACTAAAACTGATGTAAAAGATATAAATGACAAATATGCTTGCTAAGTGACGTGAAATGTTCCTTAAGTGCGGGCTTAGGTTTAACGAATTAAAATCATTAGAAAACAAGTTTCAAGAAATTAAATGACTAGTAAAGTAAATTCTTTTTTTAAAATAAATGACAAGTATTTAAATTGCATTAAAATTAGATGACGGTATGTAAATTGACTATTAATTTTTTTATACCTTTTTAAACCCGCACTTAAATTCCAAATCATTAATCACTTAGTAAACACAAGTTATTTACTCACTACTCATAACGAAATTCAATTTAACAAACATAGCATTTAACGACAAAAATAAATCTACACTAAGCATGACAAAAATCAAATACGCAAATATATTAAAAAAATAAATATACACTAATTAATTGAAAAATGATAGAAAATGGAACCGAATTAAAGACCCGCAATTAAACGAAAACCAACTGATTTATTTAGCTAAAACAAATAATCAAATTCGGTCTAGCTAAATAAACCCTTAAGCTCCACGCCTATGAGTTGACCGGTACCAAAAACAATATAACAAACACGAATTGTTATAACAATACTAAACACTACTGTTAACATTAATATCAATCCTAAGTTATTACCAAATAACACAGCCCAACAATTAGTAATCCAAACGCAGGTAGTGGTCCATTAAATCAAATGTACCATAAGATTAAACCAAGACCATCAATGAATTCCAAAAACAGGTCCAAATACTTTGTAAACATAAGCTTTTACCTAATGAATAACAGATTTAAACTACAAGACTAAAGAAGCAAATTAGACTAATATAAACACACGAAATCGATTTAACTATTAACACAAACTAGATTTAAGGAAAAATGTCTTTTAGACCATAAGCTAAGAAAGAAGCTCATCGAAACTTACAAGGTGGACAAGGCTTATAAATAAGCCGGGCTAAAAGTCACACACCTCATGTCGCGTTCAGAATCGAGTCTAAAAGCCATGAGTCGAACAAGTACATAAGCTAAAACCGTTTTCTGAAATAAGCACTAAACCAACCAAATAAGCTCTCGATACTAAAAAGTGTCAAAGAATTATTTTAAAAATAAGTCGAGTATAAAAACTCGATGCACTTTTTCATAAGATCGAATCGAGCTAGAGGATTAGAAGAAGAAATAGAAAGGAAAAATAAGCCAACACAAACTGCTTAGAAAATAAGCTCAACTAGTTTAGCTTATTAAATAAGCCAAACGATTTCAAAATAAGAAGGAGAAAAAGTTGTGAAATAAGCAAAACAAAAACCCATACATAGCACAAACCATTTTCATTAATAAGCTAAAAGAGTACCTTACAATAAGCTGAAATTTAAGTTATAATAAGCAAATAAAAAAAATTACAAATAAGCTGAAAATTAGAGAATTAATAAGCTAAAATGTTTTTGTGGAGAAACTAAACTACACAAAAAAAAACTAAACTGCTACCTAAAAAAAACTCCCTTCCCACTTAACATCATGCGATAGATAATATATAGTCCCATTTGGGGGGTACTCTTGTAATTTGAGCATGAATGCTTAATAAAAACGCCCAATATGACTCCATGAGGTGATTTGATAACTAGTAACAACATACATAGTATTCTAGATCCACCATATTGAATATCCACGTGGCCTTGTTATTTTCGTTGAAGAAACGCAACTTCACCTCATCCACACACCCACGTATAATCATTTAATATCTGATTGATCTTTTCTCATATTTATAGTTTGAGATGAAATGAGATTGTGCATTATTGCCCAAGCCATGTGTTGACTTTCAAATGGCCAAAAGAAGATGAGTGGGGAGTCATGTGACATTTTGGATTTAATTTCAATGGCACATGTTGCTACTCCATTTCTTCATTTATATGTGTTTCACTTGCTGCTTCTTTTATTCATTTCAATTGTGCTTTGACTTATATTAAATAAGTATGGGTCGGTCCGACCCATATAAATGGTATCGGGCCCGCCCAATAAAAGAATGAAGGCATCGTTGGTACCCGAAATTTTATGCTCTTTCCAATGGCATGCTCAGTAAATATTAACGACTTTGTCTTGATTTTGAATATTAGGCACTCTTGATCGCGACGAACCCGTAAATACCGTTTTTGCTCCGTTTTCAATCATTTTTACCTGCAAAACATAAAAATACCAAACAAACATATTTGCAATATTAATTAAGCATATTTTAGTTATTTTAGTCAGATTTTTGGTCCATTTAGGCTCGTTTTTATAGTTAAATGTATGTGTAATTAAACACATAGCCAAAAATCCCCATACTAAAATATTGTTGAGCCTCACAAGCAATGCTACAAGTAAACACTTAAAAACTAAGAAATCTCAATCCCCCCCGACTAAGTAACCTCGAAAAGTAGCAAGTGTTCATCAAGGAATTAAAAGAAATCAATCCACCTCGGCAAACCCCTTCTTACAAATATTTTTTTTGTATTTCCCCCCCCCCCCTCTTTTTTTCAACCAACAACATATTTGACTTTCGTTTATTAATTTTTAGGATCAAAAACAAGAAACTTTTCAATCCTAAATGCCCCAAAAGGTTAAATGTCATCACCCCCGACTTTTCACCTATTCTAAACCAAGCTTAAAAAAAAATCACCATTTAAGTACTAGAATAGATTGCTAACACTACTCATATTTCAACCTTTGTAAACTTTTTGCACTTCCCCAATAATTATTGTAATATGGTGAATGTGCTATTTTGAATTTCAACCATGGATCAACGTTTTGCCAAAAATTTCTATGCTTCACATTCCACCCCGGAAATAGTGAGGTTTGAAGGCCGAGATCAATCCCATGTAGCGACTTTAGTCTCGGCACAACCTAACAATCTTCGCGGCTAAGTGACCAGGCTTTTGACACCCCACAGAGACTAGTATCGGGACTCACGGACCTTCGGTTTCAAAAGAACGTCTTAGGTTTCTTGTATACACATAGCTTAAAATGAATTAGTCAAAGTTCAAAAGCATATTTAAATTTAAGAAAAAGAGATTTTCCCTATATTTATTAAACCACATATATCACACTTAACATTAATATAATTATGATGCAATCGTAACCCTCGACTTTTTAGAAAGCTGCAACATCGGTTGTGAGCCGGCAAGATGTAGCAAACTTTTATCAGTCTCAGATTATTATTCCCACTATAGGCTTTCTTTTGAAGACTGCAACATCGGTTGTGAGCCGGCAAGATGCAGTAAACCTTTATCAGCCCACAGTTTATAATTATTACTCATCATAAATTTTTTCATTTTTAATATCATCATTTTTCATCATTTTTTTATACCATGATATATAGAGAAGGACTTCTTTTTTGGAAAATGTCAAGTATTGAATTTGAACGAGACTAAAATTATATTGACATACATCTTAAAATTTGTGACTTTTAAGTTTAATTTTCAAAAATAGCACGTATTATTAGTCCGGTTAGAAGCTTATGGGAGAGAAAAGCGACAATTACATACATTAATCTTATAAGTTTTTTCCAAATAAACCTATGATAAGCAACCAACTCATATGACTTACTCTATCATTTTCCGTTTTCTTTTCGTGAGGTTCCCAAACGCTTAGTCTAAAGTTTTTTTTAAGGAACAAGCTTGAGCTCAACACGCACTCCGATATCGAGTCAAAATTATTCTAAACTACCCAGTAGGAAAGTCAAATTGGTGACAAAACACTTATTTTATTTTTGAAATTTTTTAAATTTTTTCATTTTTTTGGTATTTTTGGTAAAAACGGGATTACGTGAAAACAACGACTGCAGGCATAATCAAATCGATAGATCCCCCCCCATACTAGAATGAAACATTGTCCTCAATGTTTTAACGAAGGGACTCCTAAGTAAATCCTAAACCCGTTTAAATGAATATTGCTAAAGATAAACATTAGTCGATTAGATTTGGATATCGGATTCCCAATTGAAGCTGAGGATTTGAAGCTCGATTGATCAATGGACAAAACTTTGAGCATGAGAGGCTTCACAATCCGGGACATCCTGGACAATAAACCACAAAATACAAAAACACGGATAATGGAAGAGGCGAGCTTCCTCACAACAACAAAACACTTATTCATTACTACTAAGCTAACATAACTACACTTACGGATAAGACTAGGATAAGCATGGTGTGGCCTCCCTACGCAGCTCTTATTTTAGGTCACTTAGCTGACCCAATCCCCATACTTGAAGCTTGTCAAGGGGATAGAAGGGGGGATACGAACACACCAAATTTAGAGTGTTGTCTCCAATGAATCAACATCAGGCTTTATGATGAAACAACCTTGGAAGCTTTAAAGCCCCGAAGTGATGAGAAGAAAAGATTTCTCCTTAGACAAGAACACCGTGATTAAAGACTTTTGTCTTCCATTCAGGATGAAAATGAAAGTAAGTATCAATCACGGGGAAAAGAGGAGCAAGAATTCTGGTCATTTGACTTCAATGCTATTCACTGCATCGTAAATCTTGATCACTACATACCGAATGAGAAGAATCCATCAAGATATGATCCGAGATCATTATGGAGAAGGGATGAAGTCAAAATCCATTTAGAAGGGCGGGATGGGTGTGTAAAATAATTAGGCAAACATCCACGGGGATGTCTTTCCAACCCATATGTCAATGGTTGAACCCTCCGATCGAGTTAATCAACATGAAATGATTCGAACATCGGGACGGGAGTTAGAATTATTCGTCATCTTTCGAGTCGTAATCATTACTCTCATACCGGTGGTACTGTTCCATCACCATCATGAAAAATCAATCTCCTCAAAAGAGAGTCACTATCCTCGACCGGAATAGGAAGATAGGAGAGAAAGACTCGATATGGATTTCAAATAAATTTTCCTGGAGGCGGGGGAGAAAGAGTAATCGTAAAGCAACACTTTCCAAAAACAAATACTCCCTCCGGATCAAGGTTGTCATCATCATATTCCCGTGAATTGATTTGAGAAAGTGAGTTCCACCAGATGAACTCATCTAGAAGAGAATCGATCTTATTTGAGAATCATAATCGAAGTATCTCGATGAGCAAAGATTCCTAAACGAGATACGGATTTGGCAATTAATGCAAAGATATTCAATTCCCCAGTGGAATTTGAATAGGTATTTTCTAACACCTCTTCATCAATTTGATCAACCATAGTGGAATGATTTCTTCATCAAGATCAAAGAGAGTATTAGAAATATTTTAAAATTCTCATTTAGAACATCCTCATCGTATAAAATGACTCCATCACTCGAGGTAAAATCTACATGATATCCAGAAGAGAGGGTTTAGAGAAAGTAAGAACCATGATTCTTGAAGAATCATCATACGGAGGCAAAAATCACACTCACCTTCGTAAGAATCTTCGGTACGTCACTTGGGATTTTGGACAAGGTCCTCGACAGCTAGAACTTTATTAATTCGTCTGATATCCGTTACGGAATTAGTGTCAAATGCTCATTCCTCCATTATGAGAGAGTTCGTTTTGGTGAAACGGTGGTGATTTGCAAAGCACACGAGGAAGTTCATAAATAATATCTTTCAAAGGTATAGAACTTTCCTCGTCATCGTCATCATCGTAGCAAACGGGAAGCTTCCAATATCGATCTTTAGCCGCTTGCTCTTTTTCAATTCGCTTTTCTTCTTCCTCTTTTGTATCAATTGACCAACCATATCACACATGGATGTCATTTGCCCATAATCTTAATTTTGAAGAATTGAGAAACTCATTTTGAGCATTGAAGATTGTGGATGAATTGACTATATATAGTCAGGGTATGAAATTGGTCAAACCAAAGAATTAGAATCATAGCATAGATTTTGCTCATGATAATAGTCTTCATTCATTGGTTTAACAATGGTAAATTTCATGAGGACCCCAGCATTTTCCACACAAAGAATTGTTGTGTTGAGAATTAACCAAATTGGTCATAACCGGAATAAATTAAATCATAACCGAAAAAAATAAGTCTACACTAAGCATGGCAAAAATCAAAATAGGCAAACATATTTATAAAACGGATAAAATAAATCGACTCGTAAGTATTGAAAAAAGAAAAGATAAATATAACTGAATTGGAGAGCCGCAAATTAAACGTAACCACCCGATTTATTTAGCTAAAACAAATAATCAAATTCAGTCTAGCTAAATAAACACTTAAGCTCCACGCCTATGAGTTGACCGGTACCAAAAACAATATAACAAACATGAACTGTTATAACAATACTAAACACTACTATTAACATTAATATCAATCCTAAGTTATTACCAGGTCCAAATACTTTGTAAACATAAGCTTTTACCTAATGAATAACAGATTTAAACTACAAGACTAAAGAAGCAAATTAGCTATTAAAGCTTATCTCGAAAAAGGAAATATGATCTAAAACTTATAAATAAGCTGAAGCTTATAATAAGCTCGTGTAACACTTATTGATTCGAGATAAGCCCTAGCAAATTAGCCAATATAAACTCACGAAATCGATTTAACTATTAAGCCAAACTAGATTTAGGAAACAATGCTTTTAAGACCATAAGCTAAGAGAAGAAGCTCTCGAAACTACAAGGTGACAAGGCTTATAAATAAGTCGGGCTTAAAAGCTCACACACCTCATTTGCGTTCGAATCGAGCTAAAGAAATGAGACGACAAGTACATAAGCTAAAACCGTTTTCTGAAATAAGCACTAAACCGACCAAATAAGCTCTCGATACTAAAAAGTGTCAAAGACTTATTTTAAAAATAAGCCGAGTATAAAAACTAGATGCATTTTTTCATAAGATCGAATCGAGCTAGAGGATTAGAAGAAGAAATAGAAAGGAAAAATAAGCCAACATAAACTGCTTAGAAAATAAGCTCCACTAGTTTAGCTTATTAAATAAGCCAAACGATTTCAAAATAAGAAGGAGAAAAAGTTGTGAGAATAAGCAAAACAAGATCCAACAAACTCAAACCATTTTCATTAATAAGCTAAAAGAGTACCTTACAATAAGCCAGAAATTTAAGTTACAATAAGCTGAAAATAAAATAAGCTAAACTAATATTATTCTACTCCTAAAACTAAATAAATAAATATATATATTTATATTAAATAAGCATTTGCAATTTCCAAACATCATCTTCATAAAAAGTAACAAGAGTTTACACAAGTAAGCTAAACAAATAAGTTTGAATATAACTACAATAAGCTGTCAAGTTAAACTTGATACAATAAGCCAGAAAACTGAAATAAGTTACAACTAAACAAAAATAAACTAAAAATGTAAAACTAAAACTAAGAAAAATAAAAGATTAGGTAGCAAATGTGAGGGGAGCAGGTTGTATTTAAAGGGTGAGAAGGGGTAGATTTTGTAAATTTCTCCCAATGATTTGGTGATGATGAGCCAATCATTGGCTTCCTTTCATGTACACATGGATCGAACAAGTATAAAAAATGGATCCACCGTTCATATAATGCCACCTGTCATTTTATTAAGCTTCATTTCAACGCATGCACTTTTGTCCGTTTGATCCTTTTCGCTCTCTTTTCTTTTACATACTGAAAAAAATGCATTGATATAAACTCTTTCCCTTGCCACGTGTATTAATATTACTTGATCTCCTCAAGGTAGTGCGCTGTCACGTGCTCCATTTGTATTTAATTTTCCCCACGTGACATGAGGTCACCCTTAGATCAAATTTTCCTTAAACAGAAATTGCAAATTGAGATTTTGTAAAAATCCCTTCCCACGTGTCCCATTTTAACTGGCTCTTCTCAATAGAGTGCTCAGGCACATGACACATTTTTATTTATTTCCCAGGCACGTGAGCTCCTCGCCTAAGTGTTGGATCGATTTCATCAACATTAAAACAACCAAAGTTATGATAAACAAGATACATTAATAAGCTACTAATTATTCTAAAGACAATAAGCTAATAAAAATTAAAACTTTAGATCTAAACACACCCGAAACTAAGGTGTTCAATGAAGTGAACATGGATCGGATATATTTAAGGATTTAGATCTAAGAAAAATAAGCTAGAATTAAAAAAGCAACAAACTTTATGCCAGAAAATAAGCTAAAACTATAAGATCTATAATTTTTAGATCTAATCCACCCGAAATTAAGGTGTTCAATCAAGTGAACTCGGATCGGGTATGATTAAGGATTAGATCTATATAAAAAAAATAAGCTTGAATAAAAATAAGCAATCGAAAATAAGCTAAAATAAGCTTACTTGAAAAGCTCTAAATCGAAAATAATATAAAATAAGCTAGTCTAAATTAGCTATGGAAGTAGCTTATTAGAATATAAGCTTAAGAGATGGGATCAAAAAAATAAGCTATAAGCATGAGCTTATTTAGAAATAAGCAAAAGAAGAGAAAGATTGGAAGAATAACATATCAGAAAGTAATAAAATAGTAAATTGCTTTAAATAAAAACCAACTGTAAAATCAACATCTTCATTCATGATATTATAAGCCAATACAAATATGTTGAGATTAAGCTAAATGCTTTTACAATAATATCGCTAAAAATAAGCTAAACTATTCTACTCCTAAAACTACACTACAACTACTATGTGAAAATACCTACTAAATCTAACTAAAAACTCCCCTCAACTGTATGCGTCAGTTGATTTATATAGCCATAAGCCCAAGGGCATTTTTGTCCTTTTACACCCATGCCAGCACATTTAATATCATCACAGCCAATCAATTGTTAGCTTCATCCCAACGCCACATTTATGGCCAATCATTTGGCCATGAATTGTCATTAATACCCTCCTCATACTGACAATTCTGCCATCAAGTCAACCAGTATCATAACTGTAACCTGTCAGTAAGAAAGTGCTTGCGCCGACTTCATGTGGCAGCATCTATTAGTCAGCGGCCAGTGACGTGGGTCAACGTCAGTGCGGTCAATGACCGGTCAAACGTCGGTCAACGGCGTCCAACCATCAGTCAACAACCTGTCAGACGGTGGTCAGTGGCGCAGTACAGGCGTTCAACTGATGGAGAACACGGTCAACTACCGCCGGAACCACCCGGTTCAACCACCGTCGGAGCCACCGGACAAATGTGGTGGCTATCTGGGGTCATGGGACAGGTCTGGATCGGGTCGTGGGTCGGGTCGGTATGGGCCAGGTCGCCATGTGGACCAATGAAATGGTGCCACGTGGAATGAGGTAATAAACCTCACCCAAACTCGAACCCCTGACTTTCGAGTGTGAATAAATATATTAAAGCAAGCAACAAGGGGACCAATTGCACTAGACAGTGGTCTTGTTATTATAAGGCATTATATTTTATTTAACCCTTTATTAATATGAACCAGATTTATATAATAAAGGTTCAAAAAGGACAAAATGGTTCAAAATAAAAAGGTTCACATATGAAAGGCTAGTACCGTTGAACTCGTGATTTCATGCTCTTTCCATGGTGTGATCGTGGAATATTCTCGACTTTGTTTTGAAACTCGATAAACGGAAAACGTTCACGTGGAAAGTTCACCCGAAAATTACCGTTTTTGCTTTGTTTCAATCCTTTGTACCTGTAAGACATAAAAACACAATACAAACATATTTGCAACATAATTACTCATATTTTAGTGTTTTAGTCTATTTATTAGCATTTTCCGGGGTACAAATGATGTGTGTTTTAGCACACATCACTCGATAAAGTCCATTCGGCTAGACCTTTGAAAATCTAAATAAACCATCATACGTTGAAAATGAAACTTTTACATCATAGTAAATAATCGTGAAGTATCAAGATAATTTATATTTTTCGTCTTTAGTGATTTTACTTAAATAAAATATAATTATATATTAATATTTTATTATTTAAAATCAAAATATCATGTTTTTAGGGTAAATTCTATGTATAACCTTTTTATGATATTTTCGAAATGTCGTACGCTACTTTCAAGTTTTCCAGGTTATATTAATTATTTTCAACAATTTTCATAATTCGGACACTTTTCGACAAAAATTTCAAAATCTCGATATTTAACGCTTACTAACATGGTTTTCACTAAATATCGTTCAATATCATTCGTAAATTACTTTTTCACTTCAAAAGTCTTTCAATCTAGTCTTTACGACTATATTTAGAGTATGGGCCTAAGGACCATCAAGGGGCTACCTTAAGATAATTTTATATGTCCAAAATACAATTCCCAAGTCCACAAACCAATAGTCCATTTCCATTTACTAAGCATATACGTTTAGTAAAAAATTAATCCGGACCACAATTAAGCCCTCTCATCCAGCAGTGGCTTAAAATAGGACTTATTGGGTCTTGAGTCCAATAGCTCAATATTTCGATATTAAGCTGTAAAAAAATAAGATATCAGTATGTATCCTATTTGGACTTACTATATGCCTCCAAAATTGTCCCGCATATGCCATTAACACCATAAATAATCAAAATCACTTTTCTAGTGATTTTGGAAATAGTTCGTGGCATATAAGCTAAAAATAAGAAATAAGCCCGAATAAGCTATACAAGCTACTATCAAAAATAAGCATTCTAGCATCATATATTATTCAACCATCACGATCACAACGTCAAAAATACAAAAACCCTCTTTTTCTTTTTTTAATTCAACGAACCAAACACACCCTTTTTTTATTCATTTCGCTTCCAAAAATCAATTATCACAATGGTCAACTTGTACAACTAACATCTATGCATCAAAATAAACCCAAAAGGACAAACGAAATTTTGATTTGAAAATTTACAAGAAAATCTTCAAAAATGTATATTTTGACACGAACCGGACAACTCAAACGTTGTTTAAATGAACACAAAAACACTCGTATCAACTTGGAATATCACGTTCTTGATCAAAGTTAGAAAATTTATGGCGGATGGTGGTGGTGTAGTGGCGGACGAACACATACACACACACTCTTATATGTGTGTTTTTTTTAATGAAGTGATAAAGATTATGAGAAAATGTTTCTAGTGGAAGGCATATATGTGTACAACTTTAGACAAAGGAGCTAAAATTAATCCTCTTGTCTCTCTTCTTGCTATGAGCGCCTCGGGACCATGGGAGTCCTGAATTTCTTTCGTGTTGGGATCACTTTAAATACTCGTCAAAATCACGTAAACTTTACCCCAAAGTTAATTAGCATTTTTATTCACATTAAAAATAATTTTCCATTAACCTAGAGTATTCACATGACATATTTTCACTTCACACCCTTCAAAACTCATTTGGACATTAATGGACGTGTCGGACTCGTTTTTTGGCATTTCTCAAAATTCTCGAGTCAACCCACCCGGAATACAAATAACACAATAATACCTTCCAAAAGGGATTATTAATCACAATAAACCTCAATTCATCACATATCTCATAAAATCATCACCGTCAACATGGTACAAAATCTGAATAAACTGACAAAAGTTAAATTGTCAAAGGACTATAAATGAAATATTCATAACACAAAAAGGGCAAAGGTTACACTTTTACTTGTTTTCTTTTTCCTTTATTCGTTTTTATAGGTACTTCTATAGAACATTGGGGGCAATGTTCAACTTAAGTGTAGAGAGAAAATAAGACTTAGAAACTATTCTTTCATTTGTCATTTGCTTTGTCCTTAAAATGATGGGTAATATATCGAAACATAGCATAAAAAGGTAATTTTAACCAAAATTTAATTTTTTTATTACACATACCAACAAAAACCGATTATTAATACTGTCGCATGGATAGGAATTTATAAGACTAGCACAAAAACCCTTAGAATTCCACCCCAAAAATGTGAGGTTCACCTTTAGATCTATAGGAATTCAGGTATCTATTATTGATACCTAAGATAGTTTATACCTTTAGCTTTCTCAAGTTAAGGAGTGAGCAATCATGTGCATTTATTCTATCATTACGGATGTGTATATTTGGTTATGTCGCCTTTTCTGGAGCATTGAGATCGATATTAAATTATATGAGTGTACTGGTAGCATATTAAATTCTAGAACTTGTTTTTGTGATGCATCCCGAGACCGCATGGTGAGTATTAGGATTTGTTTGATAAGAGGCATTAGGATTAACCCATGTTTTGAACTTGTAATTGTTATGATGGTCACACAGATTATATAACTATCCCACACCCTTGTCATGCACTCATATTTAGTGCATGATTTACCCTTAGTTCAACTCTCCAAGCCTATCTTTTTTCATGGTTCTCATAATTTTTCCTGGTGGATTCTTGGATTATTAATGATGATCTTTGTTAAACCTAAACAATTGTTTACACCCAAATTTGCCTTAGCCAACCTTGTTTGTACTCACTTTTAGTTATTATTGTCGTAAACCCAAGTTAATTATTAAGTACACGGTTACTAATCATTACCTGTTAAATTTTATTTTAGGACGATTATGGATTCATGGTAGAATTTATTTAGTTATGTAGAGAGACAAGAGAGATGTTTAATTTTTCTAGCAAGTGAAATGAGTGTTTATAACTTACCTAGGACCTTCCTTTATAGTCAAGAGTATTAAACCATGGACTAGGAAGTGGTATTAGGACAATGTGTAAGGTGCTCTCCTCCTCCCTAGGAGGAGGGAATGGTTGGGATTAAGGAGAGGACACCAAAGACTTGACAATTAATGGAAAATTAGATTTAAGGTTGTACATGTTGGTTAAGAACTAATATGATGTGATACTAGTGGAGAGTTTACAATTTATTTGTGTTATACTCTATGTAGAACTGGCCATAAGGCTTATAAGGTAGAAAATGATTTAATTTTGGGTATAATAGTGGGTATTTGTTGAAGTATAGATGGGTATTGATGCTTCTGTGTATGCTTAAATGTATTTTATTGTGAAACGTAAACGTTTTACGTAACCGATAAAAATTAAATATGAAAAGTTATAAATTATCCTCGTAATAATTATATAACACTTGCTTGACATAAACTTTTACTTGTTTGATGTCCGTTTACGTTGAATGGTAATTTTTAGTTTATGCGATTTAACTAAACGATGAAAATTAAAAGTAAACGCGTAAAACCCTAAAAATAAATAATGAAAAGTATTGAGTCATAAAATGACCTGAAATAACGGATTGTTACAGTCTTCCCCCGTTAATGGAGCCTTGTCCGCATGGCTCAAGATGCGGTACTTATCGAGGGTGCGGTTTTTGTGAAGAGATGTGGATACTTGATGAGGTGTCATTTTATACACTTTTTCAGGGTCATTTAACCCCTTAAATCGTGCATTTATGCCCAAAATAGGTACTTAATCATTCCTTTTTAGGTATTTAGCATTTGGGAGGCATTTGGAAGAAATACACGTGACTTGGGCTCATTTAGAGAAGAAACGGACGAGACTATGGACCTACACCAACATCTCTCAAGATTACGTTCTCAGCGGCTAGAGACGGCGTTACAAGATACATGTGACGCCGTCACGATTCATCCCACGACTGTGTCACAAGATTTTACGACGGAGTCAGCTCGCACGACCCAGCCCAAGATCTAGAATATTATCTTTCATGACAACGTCACGATTAAAACGCGACGCCGTCGCAGCGATTTTTCTATATATACAAACCCGAAATTAGGGTTTTAAGTGTGTAACTTTAGAGTAAAAAAGGGAGACGAACCCTAGTTCGTTTGGCAGCTTATTAGGACGATTTTAGGGCTTCAAAACCCTATTGTAACTCCTTCAATTCATGTTTTAATCAAGTAAGATTATCTTAATCATTCAATATGTCTTGTTGTTTGATTATTTATTGTTCTTGCTTTATCTTTAACATGCTTGGCTAAACTCCCTATTGTGTTCATTTATGATTGTATGAAACCTAGAATGTAGATCTTAGTGGTGTTGCTTCTTGTGATGAATATGCATGTTAGGCTTTAGAAAACCAGCTTTTGTCTGTATCGCTGTTGATATGTCTAGGGAAACATGATTGTGTAGAAAGGATACCATCGGGTAACAGTCTTCATACTACCTTGCCCCTTATATGGTTGATCCACTTTTAATATATTTCAAATGCATTTAATGTACTCTTAGGGGCCTTGTAATAGTCTTCATACTACCTTACTTATGTGTTGCCTTAACGGAATATTAAATAGACGGCAGGTTCATGTAATCTGTTCATGACTTAGGAAATAATTACATAGATCATTACAAGTGTGACAAAGTAACAACACTAGGAGAAGCAATCTAGGGAGTAATACATGATTAAATGAATACAATCTTTTTACTATATTTTTATCACCATTAGCGTAGTTTATTATTTAGTTTAATAGCTAAAACCAACCAAACCTCTCAAACATATGATTTTACTGCTTTCTTATAAATATACAAATACAAAAATAATCTTCTCTCAACCTCTAGAATTCTATTAGACAGTGATTAGACCTTCCCAACCTATTCCCCTAGAGAACGATAACAACCCCGAGTCTTGCCTATACTACTACTATAACATTTAGGTACTCTGCCTAGGAAGTTGTAAAACTTCTTGTAGAAGTCCCTTACAACAACTGCATCATTCTTCAATCATTTTTGGTGCATGAGTGGCAAATTCCTTAAAGATCATTTCTTATGCATTTATAGGATCAACTTCATGATCCTTGTTAACTGCAAGATTAACCAGACGTGACATCTCCTTGTTGATCATCTCATTAGTCTTTACAAACGTCAGTTCAGGTACAACATTATTGTAATGATCAAGAACTTCTCGAATCTTGCTCATAAAGAACTCGTGAGTTATAATTTTTTTTGATATGTGAGCGAATTTGACCACGTCATTTGCACATGCCAACATTACTTCTTGGAAGAATCTTCGTCTTGTATGAAATAGGTTGTTTCTTGCGTTTAGATGCGAACAAGTCTTTGGATGTAGTAGCAGCTGTTGGTGAATGTGTTTTATCAAAAGATAAATCATTCCTAAACTCCATACTACCTGATGCACCCTCATCATTATCTTTCTCTTTAACAACCGTATTTGTTTTCTAAACATCATCATTTGTCTCTTCCTTCTCAATCTCATTATCTTTCATCTCTTTCTTGATTTCTTCATCATCATCATTAACATTTTCTAGATATTCCTTATGACTCCCGGGCTCTATCCTAGTACCGGAAGCATCAACATCATCATTAATCAGGGAATCAGCAAACTCACTCGCATATGATTCTTCATCTTATTCACCTTCAACCATCTTTTCAATCTCCTCCTCATCCAGTTTTTCTTGTACTTTAGCAATATTTTCCTAAGCTTCAGCAGCTAAAGTAGTTTTGTGTAATGCGAGACTGAGAATGGTTGCTTCAGCCACTTCATCCGAATCTCGATCATCACCTGGAGGTGGAATTAAAGGTGTGCATTGTTTCTTTTATCTGATGGTGACTTTCAGTGGTTTTCTTGGTGAACTAGCTTCTCCAGCATGTTGCTTCCTCTTCTTCCCCTGAGGACTAGCAACAGAAAGGATAGGTGTCTTATGGGCGCTAGGTGTAGTCCTATGCGTTCCTTGGGTAGAAACAACCAATTGTGGTTGATTCATTAGAACATCTACTCCAACACACACCATCTCATACTCCTTGTAGTTAGCAGTGGCATTAATTTCCTCTTTCAGAAATTCATCCAGAATCAACATCCCTCGTACAAGCACATTCCCAGTAGTATACACACTAACCAATGGAATATCATCCTTGATGGAATGATAATCCTCATCAATCCTTTGAGGAATGTTTAGGAATTTTTTCATCAAATCGGCAATTATGAGCTTGATGAATCGAGGATATTGGATGGGTTCCTTCTTCTGAAACACATTGTTCATGTAATCCCACATAGAAGATCAACATAATCAACATTTGTATGGTTGATCATGGCATGAAACAATTAAAGAATGTTGATTTTTATCTGATCATGTCCAGATGTTCTTGTAGTTAAGTAGCGGTTGAACACCTTGAACATTGTTTGCCATGGTTAGGATAGATTCTTCATGTAGAAGGCGCTCACTTTATCAACCATACCTTGATAGCCAACCTTGTTCATGAAAGCTTCAATAGTTTGGATGTTGACTGGTGTGACAAATAGATTTTTTAGAGTTACCACTGGCAAATGCAGAGTGTCTCTGAACATATCCACAGTGTAGGTAAATTGCTTAGTATCCAGCATGAACTTGACCGTGTCTTCAATATCAGGCACTTTGCCAACTGTCCTCCAGAATTATTATAAATACACAACAAGGACATCAGCAGTAGCAGTTAAAGCATAGCTTAATGGATGATCAAGTAAGATTTTCCTAATGATCTTGCATTTAGGAGAACATGGAATACTTTGAAGAACCGCATAAATGTTGCATCTCCCAATGGTATGGTATCTTAGGACAAGCTGAGCAGCTGGAATTACTTGTTGAGCCATGTGGAATACTATATAATGACATGAAGTGATTAGTGAAATGAGATAAAGTTTATGTACTACACATTTATATAACATTTTTGTCTCTTTCCACTTTGTCTGTTTTTATATGCTTTGACAATTCTTTTTGAGCATATTCTGATCATTTTTTTTTCATGTGCCAATTCTTGCTTTTTCGGGCACATGTCATACGCTTTATTCGTCTTTTTCTTTTATCTCATTTTGTATTCTCTGGTATTTGTTTTTCGAGCATACTTTGATTTGAATTTCCTCACCAAAAAGCATTTGCCAAATGATACTCTTTCAAGAATAATAATGATATACTCTGATTTTGAAAATACCAATTTGGCAAAAACACAAGTTTTTGACAACCATTTTAATAAATCTAAGAGTATAACTTTATATTCTCATAAAAAACTTGTTTAGTAAAAGAGTACCACTTTCTGACACAAAAACATAGCTTTTGGATAGAAATTGAGACAACATTTTGAAAATCCACAAGTTTTCTAAAGATGTTTGAAAACTATGACTATACAACCACACTAATGTAACAACAATTGGATGGTCACTAAGTCACTCACTCCTCATTCTGTTCATTGTAGAAAATAGTCAAAACCGGATATTACTTAGACCACTTACCCAACTTAGTACAATAGATAGTCATAAACCATTTTGAATTTGTTTTTGATACAATCTTTTCAAAACCTTGAACTTGTGCCTTTGTTGTTACATGAGAGACTTATGATCATGGACAGTTAAATCACCATGCCCATTCATTCTCTTTTCATGTCTTTTTGAATCATTTGAATCATTGATCACTTGAATGAAAAATTTAGTTATACAAAACATATATTTATATACGATATCTGGATGGTCAGTAGCGTGCTCAATCCTCATCCTGTTAATTTCAAGAAATGGTCAAACTTGACACAATCTTCACCATTTGATCTATTTATCAATATAAATATATGATTTTATAACATAATTGATCATTTGTTTTCATAAGATGCCATTTTGTTTAACGATTAAACCCTTTTGAGTATCCGTAAAAAATTTAGCCCATTAATATTGTTTTCCGAAACCCAAGCTTATAAACCCATTTTGCCTTACGAAACCCATATATTAAGCCCAAATGTCATTTACGAAACCCGTTTGGTCCATTACAGTTTACAAAACCCTTTGATAAGCCCTTATGAAACTGAAACCTGAAAAATTACTTTCGTAAACACTTTAATAAAATGAAAAATGATAAACGGAAATATTTGTTTTGATTTTTAGCCTTTTCTCATTTATTTAACAATTTAAGACTGTTCTTGTGTCTGAAAGCAACATTTTAAATTTACGAAACCTCATGATGTTAGTCCACAAATGATATTTTCAATGATCAATCCATTCCAATCATGTTATAAGACATATATAAATGTTTTACCTTAATCAATTTTAAGTTTCAATCACTTTTCATGTTTACGAAACCCTAGATTTCAACGAAACCTATATTAGCAAGTAATAACAACAATTAATCACAAAGAAATGATATAAATCATGGTTTCTTACATTTTTCTATCACAAAGAGTCAATGAAACGATTTGGATCGTGTTTTTAAGTTACAAAAGCTCAATGTGTGCAGAGAATTTACGAAACATTTTTGAGTATTTTACGAAAGTGATGAGGTTACGTATGAAAACTGTTACTTTTAAACTTCCAAAAATAAGTTTGCAATTTTGGCATTTTCAGTCCCTCAAGTTACTTACGTAAGCCCTTTTGGTCCATATGAAAGTATCTTTAGAGCTTGACATTTTCAGTCCCCCTTGTTTCTTTCCTAATCATTAGCAACGCATACGAAAGTTATCTTTTACATTTCACACTTCTAGTCCTTGTAGTTACTTTCGTAAGCTTTTATTACCCTAAAAAATTCATAACTCCCCCTTGGTGTTAGACCTCTTTTCACATTAACTCTTTTGAGTTATTTTGCAGTTAAGTTCCCGTTTTTGACTTAAAAAATTTCATATCTCCCCCTCGAACAATTATCCATATTTGAAATTTCTTTCCTTTTGATAAAAATTTGTTCAAAACGAAGTTATTTTTGCTTTTTGAGAACACATTTTTATTTTATGATGCTGATTTTACTGAAAAATTTATAACTCCCCCTTAATAAGATATCTAATTAAAGAACTTATCAAAAGATAGTTAGTTTTATAGTTTTGAACATTCTTCAGAAGATTTTTTGAAAATCAAGAATTTCATAACCCCCTCGAATAAATGTCTAATTAAAGAACTTATTCAAGAGATTGTTACTTCTTGGAATTTTGCACACTTGAATTTTTCAAAATTGATTTTAAAGATTATTTTGAAGAAATCTTTATTTTGTGAATGAATTTTGATTACAAACCACATATTTTCGCAGTGAAAGATCATTTTTTAAATGATTTACTCCCCCTTAGTTCATGATACATTGATTTTGCATTTAAAGAACCACGTTTTAAAAAATACAATATCATGAGACTGATAAAAACATAAAAGATATGTGTTTGTATCTTTAAGTTATATTTTTGTGTTTTTTTATTTTTCAAATTTTTATTTGTTTTTCAGTTTTGAAAAATAGTAAGAGAACGAAGATAAATTTGCCAGATGTTCCAACTTATTTGGAGTCATACATCGCATACCAATTCTGTGAACTAAATACTCAAACCTTTCTTTTGGAAGGCCTTTTGTAAAAAGATCAACAAGTTGGTATTTCGTCCCGACAAAGTAAAGTTTAGTAGTACCTTTTTCAATATGCTCCTTGATAAAGTGATAATGGATGTTAATGTGTTTTGTACGTGAATGTTGTACCGGATTGCACGATATAGCAATTGCACTTTTTGAGTCACTGTACATTGGAATCTTATTGTACAGAAATCCATAATCTAGCAATTACGTCCTCATCCAAATGACTTGAGCACAGCATGCAGATAAGGATACGTACTCAGATTCCGCAGTAGACATTGCTGTATATTTTTTTCTTCTTGGACGACCAACTAACTAGCTTATCTCCCAGAAATTGAATGTCTCCTGATGTGCTTTTGCAATCATCATTACACCCTGCATGGTCTGCATCTGAATATGAAATTAGCTCAAACTCGGAGTCCTTCGATTACAAACCTGTTAAGGTTTGTCATATAAGGTATCAAAAGATCCGTTTAACCTCTTTGAGGTGTTTTTCGGTTGGGCATGCCTGAAAACGTACACATACAAATGTCGCAAAGGCAATGTCTGGTCGACTAGCAGTGAGATACATAAGTCCCCCAATCATACCATGATACTTAGTTTGGTCAACTTGGGTACCCTGTAAGTCTGTATCTAGTTTGGTCGTAGCCTTTGATGTGCTAATGGTATCACATTTTTCCATCCCATGTTTCTTAAAAAGCTCCATAGTATATTGTGATTGACATATAAGGATTCCTCGAGGTGATTGATGAACTTGAAGTCCAAGAAAGAACTTCACTTCACCAATCATTAACATTTTAAAATTATCTGTCATTAGTTTTGCAAATCTATTTGAAAAGACTGGATTTGTTGACCCAAAAATTATGTCGTCGACATAGATTTGAACAAGTAAAAACTGGTTTTGTTGACCCAAAAATTATGTCATCGACATAGATTTGAACTAATAAAATGTCATCCCCGTGTCTTCTTGTAAAAAATGTCAGATCGATAATACCTTTTGTGTAATGGTTTAGAAACGAGGAAAGTTTGTCATACCAGACTCTAGGGGCTTGTTTGAGACCGTATAGAGCTTTCTTAAGACGATATACATGGTTAGGAAAGTCTGGATCTACAAAACAATTGGGTTGGCGAACAAAAACTTCCTCTTTCAGTGGACCATTTAGAAATGCTGTTTTGACGTCCATTTGGTAAATAGGAAAGTTCTTGTGAGCCGCATATGCCACAAAAATTCTAATAGCTTCAAGTCTTGTAACTGGTGTAAAAGATTCCTCAAAATCGATGCCCTCCTCTTGACCATATCCTTTGGCAACTAAACGAGACTTGTTACAGCGATTATGTTTCTGCCAATAGGACATTCGACAAGTTCCCAAACATCAAGTCGTTTGAACTGGTTAAGCTCATCTTGCATGGATTCAATCCAGCTGGCATCAAGCATAGCTTCCTTGATATTTTTTGGTTCTATAGTACTCATTGAAAGTGCGTACATACATACTTCAGCATCAGTGTAAAGTTGATGTCTTGTCATTACTGGTTTTGAGGAATCACCAATCACTTGTTCAATTGGATGATTCTTAGTCCACTTATCAATAGAGCGATGTATTTGGTGAAAATCATGCATATTTGACGGATCCTGATATATTGAAGAGGACTCGTCTTCTTCGAATACATGAGTTTGAGGTGGATAATAGAAAACATTTCCGTCAAATTCTGCAACGTGTTCTTGAACTAATTCATCGTCATTTTCATTCAAGACTAGAGAGTTTGGTTCACTGGCAACTTGTTTTGCTGACGAGGATACTATTTGAGGAGCTTCATCTTCTTCAACGAAAATTGATGATGATGAAGAAGTGTTTTCGTTATCAAGAGTATTTTTAGCGGAATTATCTGACACTTCTGGTGAACTCGCCGCATAGTATTCTTCAAACAGAGGACCAAAAAAATTATCCAAGTATATTTTTGAAGGCATTGATTGTGAATCTTCTGATGAATCTTGAAAATTCGTGATGTTTATTTCGAGTTCTAAATTGTTGCATCTGAAGCCAT
This sequence comes from Tanacetum coccineum, assembly GCA_026074375.1. Taxonomy (NCBI): domain Eukaryota; kingdom Viridiplantae; phylum Streptophyta; class Magnoliopsida; order Asterales; family Asteraceae; genus Tanacetum; species Tanacetum coccineum. The sequence continues at coordinate 3,479 of BQNB010088677.1, read as the reverse complement.
TACTGTAAGTTCATCAAACTTGACATGGATCGTTTCCATTATATTTTTTGGTTCGACGGTTATAGATACAAAATCCACGTGATGACTCAGAAAATAAAGATACCAATGTCAGCCTTCGGTTTCATTTTCCCAAGATCATCACGATCATTTGTTGGATAACACAGAGATCCAAACACATGAAAGTATTGAACATTGGGTTTTCTTCCACGAATCAACTCATAAGGAGTCTTATTGTACTAAGTGTGTACAATAGAGCGATTCTGGGTAAAACAAGCAGTAGCAATAGCCTTGGCCTAAAGAAATTCTGGAGTTTTGGAAAAGATAAGCATTGTTCAAACAGCCTCGACGAGTGTCGATTTCGTCATTCAAAAACACCATTTTTTAGGCGTATGAGCGATTGAAGTTTTATGAACAATGCATAACTTTGCATAAAATGCCCGTAATTTCTCATTTTTGAATTCGGTTCCATTATCAGTTCGAATTATCAGAATTTGAGCCTTTAGATTCCTTTGAACTTGATTTACGAAATCGATGATCATATCTGGAGCCTTATCTTTGGTGCGAAGAAAATATACCAGGTGTATCGAGAATAATCATCAACTATCACTACAATATATTTCTTGCCATTGATACTTGCGACCCTCATTGGCTTACATAAATCCATATGAAGTAGTTCAAGTTTGGATTCTGTGCTTGGAACCAATTTTGGTGGAAGTGAAGCTTTCTTGCTTTTACCTTGTTCATAGGCTGAACATAAGTGATCTTTATTATAGTTAAATTTCGGAAGCCCATCAACTAGATCTTTTGACATGAGTTGGTTAATGGTACCAAAATTCAAATGAGAAAGCCTGCGGTGCCATAACCAAGATTTTGTTGATGTGGCTCCGAACATTAAGCACACTAGATAAGAAACCGCCATCTCAGAAATAGAGATAGTGTAGAGATTTGAATCTCGAGAACCGGTAAGCAAATCATCACCCTCTAAATTCCAAACATAACACGTGTTTTAATGAAAGGCTACTTCTAAATCTCCATTACAAAATTTTCCGATCAAAAATATATTGTGACCAATGCCTTCAACGTAGTAAACATGACATATCGCGAGATTGCCTTGAACATAATCTCCATATCCAGTGATTGCAGCGAAATGATCATTTCCGAAGCGGACTGTTCCCATGAATTTCTTAATGAAATTTCTTAGCAGTAGAAGATTGCTAGTCATATGTTTCGAGCATCTGCTATCAACAATCCAAAGGACGAGTTGGATCACCTGCATCATATGAAACAATTACAGATGGAAGAGTGGAAAGTTTGGCTACCCATTTCTGAGTGGTAACTAGCGTGTTAGATGTAGAATGAACATGGATACGACTCTTTGTTTCACTATGGAGTGATTGAGCAGTTTTGCTCTTGGGTGTCTAATTAAAACCTTGTTGGTTTTCAAACCATTTTTGCCACTTTCTACTTGTTGCAATTTTGTTTTTCATGTAATTGCTAAGTGTCCTACTTTGACTTGAATCAGGAGATAGTGGTAACACACTAAAGACCTTATTTGTTGTTGTTAGGGTTTTAGCAACACTTAATCTAGATTTTGCAACTACAGAAGTAGCTTCTAAATTCTTAGATTTCGCTACTACGGGGGTAGTGAATAAGGCTCTTTTTACACTAGAATTCCTTGACAAAGCATAACAAGCAACACATTTGTCATGAGAAAGTAAAAACACATCTTTACCACAAGAAATACAAATAATATTCGAACCTTCATTAACAGCATTTACAGTCTTAGTACTTAATACACTTGCATTTGATTGACATACATTCAAATGCATTGTTTCACACTTATTAGAATCTATACGAACACTACTTGACATCTTCCGAACATGTGTAGATGGTCTCTTATCATTATTATTCTTCAAGACTCTATCCTTTGATTTAGTGTCCTTAGACTTCGGTCTTCTAATACTATTTGAACTTTCTACACCTGTGGAATTAGAAACATTCAAGTTAGATTTAAAATCTGATGATTGTGTCTCTCCTTTTGTGATTATATACATTTCTTGTGTGATTACATTCGCACTCTCTTTTTGACTTTGCTCGGTTTTTGGTATAGAATGGGAAGTGATTGGTTTTGACCTATATGTATTGACCTTAGTATTTAACACATTCTTAGCCTTAACTGATATGTTTTTAGGCAATGGTGTTACTCAAAGAAGTGTTCATGAGGTCTCAAATTTGTCAAACTTAGTGTTCACGTTCTTTCCCTTTTCAATGGTTTGAAGCTTATTCTTGAGTTCATATATTTTCATTAAAAGATCTTGATTCTGAGCCCGCACATCAGCATAAGCATATGACTTTTGATTAACATGTTCAATTAACTCATCAAGCTCTTTTTTATGTTGAGTCCGTGTTGCTTTTATTGAATTAAAAAGCTTTTTGATATTCAAGTTTGATATGTTCTCTTTCTTTAACAACAGAATCCACTTGAATTTTCAGCAACACGTTCTCATCATTTATTGTTGACAATTTTGACTTCCAAGAGACGTCATAAGCCATTTTCTATTTTTGATGTTGTACTTTGAGTTCAAAATCAATACTTTGAGCTTGTGATCATGTTGATCCCAACTTAAGATCTATTCCTTAGCTTGTAAAGATTAAGTTACTTTGGATAAATCCAAAACAACTATGGTTGAAACTTTGTGAATACTAAAGAGTATGCGGAATCTACTCTTTAATACTTAGAAGAATATTAATGAAATAGTAAACTGTATGAAAAATGATATAACTAAAAAGCTCCAATATTATTATCAATACGAGTACTTTGTGTAGTACTAGGGTTTACAACCTTGAAGCTATGTATCAAAACTTATATCTCTATTGTACATGCAAAACCATAACCTAGGATATCCTTTTATACACTAAAGAGTCCTTTACAAGATAACTACAAATCTTCTATAATGTTAAACTTATATGTATCTTTCTAACTATATAGAATATACTATGAATAAGTCAATACAAATCTCTTGACACGTCTTTATCTCTTTAGCAGTCTTTAATCTTCATGCAGCAGTCTTAAGTCCTTCAACAGTATTAAGTTAGTATTGGCAGTACTAACTTTCTTCTAGCAGTTGTAACTTGAGCAGTACTAACTCTTGACTTGGCAGTACTAAGTATGAACACATTTAATTCCCAACAACATGGCTTATTATGGAAACCAGGATCAAGACCAACTACGGCGTAGCTGGCCCGTAAGGGCTAAGCCGTAGCCCTTGTGAAAGACTTACCATTTGAAGCACTACAAAAAGGTGGTTTTTAGGACGAAACTTTTTGGAACGGTCAAAAAATGGTGCCAAATACACGCATTTGGCACTTGTTAGCTAGTCGTGCCAAAAAAAGTAGGTATTTGGGACGACTATTAAAAAACCGTTCCAAATACGTATGCATTTGGAATGTTTTCTAATAATGATGCCAAATAAATGTGT
>BQNB010088676.1:0-27603 GCA_026074375.1 Tanacetum coccineum | reverse complement strand
TGATTCAAGATTGGAAGCGAAAGTATCATCTGCTTACAATAAAATTACAAAGCAGATGATCATAAAGATAAAGAATGAAGTCAAGAAAAGATTGGATACAATCGTCAAAAGCTCAATTAGAAGAAACTTGAAGTTAACAAGTGAAGTTCAAGTTTAGGGGAGGATTGTTAGGAATTATGTAATTCAGACTTAATACTGGTAGTATTAATAGTTAAGTCTGGTAGTATAGTTAGTTCTGTCAGTATTAAGATGTTAATACTGGTTATGAGTTAGTACTGGTAATGTAATAGTTAAGTCTGCTTATGCAGAATAGTAGTTTGAGATAGAGATATGCATGAGCTATTTTAGGAATAGATATGCATGAGCTGTCTACACGTTTTGTAAGCCCATTAGGGTTTCCTTGGTGTATAAAAGGAACCCTACGGCATAGTTAGAGGTAGACCAAAAAATATTAGTTTTATAGTTAGCAAATCTGTAACCCTTAGCAGATTAATAGAAAGCAAAGATCTGTTTATGCTCATTGTTCTTCTTAGCAAATATAGTTAGTTTCCGCATAACTATTATTTGTTCACAGTCAAGTGTTTCTCTCATAGTCAGTTTGTATTTATACAAGTTGGCTATCACCCTAAACAGGCTGTAAAAATTTATTCATTGGGATCAACAATGTGGTAATGAGATTTTTTACAAGCCCTGTGTAAGAGAATGAATTAGGGTTTTGGATTTGTGGGATATGTTTTGTGTGTAAATGAAAGATATTAGTCACCCCCCTGCTACATCAATTTGAAGACACGTATGCAAATCTACAGCAAACTTAATTTTTAAAGGACCTTGTGTGTGTGATAATGGTGTTGGTGAGTGTAAAAAGGATTTATTATTAAGTTACTTTAGATACTACTATTCATCTACTCACATTCTACTGTTCTTTTTAAAAAAAAATATTTTTTTGATCAGCTTTGTTAGTCAACTTTCCTGCTAATTGTTATATTGATATAATTTTTTTGTTTAGTTTAAAATATTTGTTTTTGTGTTTTGAAGAAGTCTTTATAATATTACGAAGAGAATTGAGATAAAAAATAATAACAGTTAAATATGTTTTTTAGTTTTGCAAAATGAAAAACAGAAATGCAGGTTTCTAAACATATTTTTTATGAAGATAGAAACCCCTTTCTATTTTCTTACTGCACAAAACAAAAAATAGCAACCGAAAGATATTTTTCTAGAGTACCAAACCATTAATCCAAGTTGAGAGTGGTTTAGAAAGTGAGGGACTGATAAGAGAAATATGTATTAGCAAAGGGAGAAAACTTGATAGAAAAGAAAGAGTGATCTAGGGTTTTATTATCTTAAGTATCCCCATATCTTTATCCACCCACCGCCTTACTCACTCATTTCCCGTCCACCCTTTGCTCCTCCGTTAAACTCAAAGGTATTGTTATCATTAATTTCATTTCAACTATATATATAAATCTCTAGTTTTATTTAGTACTACTATTAGTATTTGATTGATGTTGGTTTTATTTAGTACAGTAGATTCTTGTTGTTTGACTAATAACTTGTTTACATTTGTTATTCAGATTTTAAGCTCTTCTTATTATCATTTCTAATCATACACCGAAAACCCTTGTGAAAAGTTTAATTAGTCCAAAGATTTAAGGGTTTTGGAAAGCTTGCTTACTGTATTTTTTTAATTAAGTTTATTTTCTTATCTGTATAGGGAAAAAGCCAGTTAGTTTAAGCAACAGATTTGCTATTAGGATGTTAATTTAGTCATACTCAAACAAAGCTTATTTTTGGGTTTATGACCTTTATTGATTTGGCTTTATGGGTTTTCATATTTAAGTCATAAAAAGCTCGTAAGTTAAAATATAAGCTGACAAAGTCGAGATTATGAAATATTAGCTAAGAAAAATAAGCTCATAAGCTTAAACAAGCATTCCTTAAGCTTTTTTATGTGTTTTTGAGCTTATTTGATTTCGGCTTATGTTATACAAGCTCAAATTTACCAGCTTATTTTGAGACTTATGGGCTTTTTATAAGCTTAGTATATCATAATAAAAGCTAATATAAGTCTATTAGTGTCAAAGTAATCTGGTAAGTTTGGGCTTATAAAACTAAGTATGAATTCACTCAAGCTCATAAGCAAAAAAATAAGCTTAAATGAATACCCCTTGATAGTTTTCAAATAAGCTTTTCATCATGAACTTTCGTATTAAAATGTTATGTTGTGTGGATTATGTCTATGATAATACGCCGAACATAAAAATTCATACCCTTTACTTGACGAAACTCGCCTATATTGTCAATTGTTTTCATACGTTGTGAGATTTGCTGTATTGTAGGGTTAACATATCAAATAATATGTACCATTCTATGTGAAGTTCATATGTCTGTATTGCGTTATAGCAAGCTATTATTAATCTCTATTGTTTCATCAACACGGTAACTTGCCATTTTCATATCAGCGTATTGAAGGCTTGAAGCTATTTTCTTGCGCATAGATATCAGATTATATTGACACCCTTTTGTATTGTGACAGATGAATGTGGAAAAGCTTCAGAAGATGGCTGGTGCTGTCCGCACCGGTGGAAAGGGTAGCGTTAGAAGGTATCCTTTTCTCTCACGCTTGTTAGATACACTTGTATATATTTTAGCTCTATTTTTGATAGAACGTTCATTTTATATGTTTTGTTTGTCTGTATAAACTTATGGTCTAATTGGATATGCAGAAAGAAGAAGGCCGTGCATAAAACAAACACAAACGATGACAAAAGGCTACAAAGCACTTTGAAAAGAATAGGAGTACAAGCAATCCCACAAATTGAGGAAGTTAACATCTTCAAGGACGAGACAGTTATCCAGTTCTTGAACCCAAAAGGTACAGTTTTTGAATGACAAACTCTTTATGTTTCTTTTTAACTTATACCTTAACTCATCTTTATTATCTGTTTCAGTTCAAGCTTCTGTTGCTGCCAACACTTGGGTCGTTAGTGGTTCTCCACAAACCAAGAGTATGTTTACCTTTTACTCCTGATTCTTTTTTGTCGGTTGCATGTATGTTCGTATCATTTATGTCTTTGTTTTGTTGTGATTTAGATTTGCAAGATATCCTCCCGGGCATTCTCAACCAATTGGGTATGTGTGCAACTTCTGTATCTGTTTTTTCGTTTTGTTCTTGAAATATTTTTTATATACTAAGGTGTCGACTTTACAGGACCTGATAACTTGGATAATTTGAGGAAGTTATTCGAGAAGCAGGCACCAGGTGCGGGTGAAGGCGCTGCTGGTATGTCAACCATTCAAGAGGATGATGATGAAGTTCCCGAGCTTGTGGCTGGTGAAACTTTTGAAGCTGCCGCTGAGGAAGGAGAGAAATCCTAGAAAACTTCAAGTGGACGAGGTTACTGTTTATTTGCGTTGGTTTTGTTCTTTTTTACTTGTGAAGAAGAAAAGAGTAGGAACATTGCAAGCTGAATTCGTCCTCTTTTTTGTTTTTTTCTATCATCAGACTTGATTTTCAGCCGCTGTTGAATTCTCTTTATATTTTGCAGCATGTATTATGAAATTATCTAAATTAGTAGGATCATGGTTTATTAAAAAAAAACTCACTTTATGGAGATGTATGATAAATCATAATTTTGTCATGCAAGTGATCAATTCAGGCTGCATAATTGGGAGCCATTTTGTATTGTGTGCAAATCTATCGGTGCTAATCCTGTATTGTCAAAGAGATCAGATAATGCTATAATTGTGCAAAATGGTTGTGAATCATCCATTTAGATGTCTGTTTAGAAAGTGCAACAGTACAACTTCAGTATACGATTTTGTATTACAACTTAAGTATTTGCTGCGACTAAAATAGTAACCTGAGATTTGCTCCACATTTGATGTGATTGCTACATTTCGGCCATATCAAGAACATTTCAAGGTCATTTGGTGGGTTGTTTTCAGTTCTACAAACTTGTTCATATATTTATCGAAACAGAAATATGTTTAAGAGAAAAGTGAGTCAACATTTTTGGGTTTCCTTTGACACTCTGGTTGATGCTCAAAGAGCAAGTCAAGATTGTATGTTTTATGTAGGTTGCGAGTAAGAGTTGAGATAATTTTTGGCAGGTTGCCGGTTTTTATCATGGGAAACCTTTTTACGTTGGTTGTTAGACTTGACTCATGACGTCTTCCATGGCGAGTTATTTTGATACTTGCTAGCTCGTGGTTTTATTAATGCTAAAAGCGTCATTTTGATACTTGCTAGCTCGTGGTTTTATTAATGCTAAAAGCGTCTTAAAACAACGAATATAAAGAGTTCTGTAGTATCAGTCGTAACATAATACGATACAAATTTGAATCATTGAGGGTGTTGCTGATGTTTTAATGGAGGAAGAATATAGCGGGATCAGTCAAAGTCAGATTACAAATGGTCAAGTGAAATGGGTATACCATCACTTATATATAAGTCATATATTGTGATAAACAATTAAGGTTTGATTATTGCTATCTTGTTTTGTTATAGTCGAAAATCAAACTCATTCATGAAGGTGTTATCTGAACTGAAGAAACTTTTGTCGAATACTAGGGAAACCCAATATGTGCATCTAAAGCAGTTTCTTATAGCCATAGGTTGCGACTTAAAGGCAGTATCATCTTAACTCTTGTTATTATTGGTTGCAGAACAAGTATCAATTAGACAAAGGTAACGGTATTTGAGGAAGGGGCAAAGGGCCAATCATTACAACGATCCATCCAGATCCTTGGAAGGTAACTTGTTTCATCTATTCCCTTGGTCTTGCTAATCACTCCGAACACTTCATACTTTCGTAGCATAGTTGAAAATAGAGTTGATCAAATAGATCAAAGAGTGACTGAATAACAGCTTCCCTCTTGCCCAAATCATTCCTGCTACTTATTCTATTTAAACTCTTATACAGACAATGTACTTAATACAACCACAAAAGAAATACATATGTGATACATAGCTCTAAAGATCATTCAAAACCGATCCTCATATAATCTAATCCTCAGAAAGAAAGGCATACACAAAACTTATAACTGAATGACATTTAGCAAATTTAATCTGGCCAACTAAAAATCTTAACAAAACTTGATACTCTATTAGAAAACTTACATACTACTCGGTATTAAAGACTTGAAGTTTCTTATTAGCTCATCTTACTTTTTCTCATCTTTTGCTTCTTCCTTTGCTGCTGGCTTAGCTTCCTTCTTTGCCGCTGGCTTTGCTTCTTCTTTTGCTGCAGGCTTTGCTTCCTCTTTTGGTGGCTTTGGTGCTTCTTCTTTTGGTGGTGGTGGCGGTGGCGGTGGTGGTGCGGCAGAAATACCGCCATAATCAATGTAGTTCCTGCATAGTCTAGCTATGAACCCTGCTACTACGCCCACAATGGTTATTACTGCTAGCACCACCAGTAATGTTTCCACTGACGTGTGAGTTGAATGGCTTTCCACTACTGTCACTACTGGTGGTGGTAGTGGAGGCTGATCATAGTCGTCTCGTGCCACATTCATCATTCTGTATGAAACCATGTTAATTACTCCGTATACTATAGCTACACTAGTGTGTGTGTGGTTTTTTTTAAAGAGAGAGAGTTGCAGTTTTTGAGAGGTATGTGGCAATAAAAAAACATCACTTGGTTTTTTAACCTATATTTGATTCTGTATATGCAGTTCTGCACCAAAAAAATTAGAAAATAAATTTGCTTATGTATATTTTTTCTCAAGGAATAGTTTAAACTATAACAGCATTAGTCGTGGTAATTTCAACTTAATTTATAAGTTGGGTGAATATGTGATACATTTAATATTTGATGAACGCGTAAAGTGAAAAAAACTTAACCAAAAAAGAGCTTGGCTGAATTGGTCGAAACCATAAATGATTTGCTAAATCGTTTCATGAACCCCTTCACTCTATTCACATTTCGGACTTGCATCTTTTTGGGACAAATGCATTCACCCCACTGAATCATTCTTTTAGCTAAAAACAACAACTACAATATCTATCAGTCCCGTTAAATCATCATTTGAGTCAAGTAGAACGATTGCAATATCTGAGTAACAAACAAGCAAGGACTTATTAGTCTTACAGTTTACCTAGTGAAGCTCATATGATGTATAATACAGTAACATATTAGGTCTATAGTTAAGCTCTTAAGTACTAATAAGTAATTACAATAATATTAGAGGGATGAGAGTGCATGTGTCCTTTGGGAGGAGGTGGAGTTGCACAGGGGTATTTTGTCAATTTGGGATAATAACATCTGATATTGAGATTCTCTGTTAGAGTGAAATTTTCAAGAAACTTGCTTTTGAAATTATTTATTTATTACTCCATGTGTTGTACTCGTATAAAATATAAAAGAAAGAATAGAAAATCAAATATATCCGTTATTGTATAAAATTCAATTTATGATAAAATGACTTAGATAGTAAATCTATAGGTAGAAGATCGAGATACATGCCAACATCGAAGTTGTGTATATAAACGACTAACTTACATGACTAATATATCTGCGTCTTAACGATTTTGCGTACTTTTTGTTTTGAAAAATTTACAGTGTTCTGATTTTTTTTTTGTGCTGCTACATGTCGCATTCTCTTTACACCATTTTGGGACTTTGATAAAAATTGTAATCAACATTTAATGTACACATAAAGAAATAACAAGTTGCAAGTTATATTACTACTTCGATCCATATGCTTATTGATAGACTATGCTTTTGCTAATCAATTCACTCACAACTTTCATTAATGTACAAAAAATTGTCGGCGTGTCAGTATGGTACAACATTTGGGCCTTTTATAGCCTATCACGAATAGCTCTTATAGCAGGTGCAAAGTTTGTTATCTGTTTCTCAGAAACGCCATCTACTGTAGCAACTTCCATGTCATTTTGTTTATAGCAGGTGCAAATCACCATGCATATATAAATAGAAAGTCTACAGTGAATGTCAGATATAGAATATGGATTGCGCACATAATTTCTTTAGGTTGAAAAAAAATAAAATTCACAAGACAATGTCATGTGTCAACACAATAAGCTCATTTTCACTCAGCTGCTTATCAAATGTGTCTGAACTGGGAATAACATGTGGAGGTCTATTTGTACTTATTGCCTATGTTTTATATTGTCGATAAAATGACTATTAAGAAGAGTTATACGACAGAAAACCATACCTTTTGATGACTAAAACATAAAGTAAAAAGTGTTGATGACAGAAAACATACCTTTTGATATGCTTGGGTTTATAGAAGGTAAGCCTCTTTGTTAAGAGCTTGTAACACATTGTGGTGATCTAAAAATTGAGGGCAGTGTAGTCTAGATAATTTAGTTTATCTACATCGTTCATTATGGAGAACCCATGGTTTGATGTGGTCCATGTGTATAGTGCACTTGACACAGCAGGAAAAATTAGCCTCTCGATTCCTAAATCCATGAAGTTCTTGAAAAGAAAGAAAAATATGTTAGGGAAACATAACATATGTCACACTTACTCTATAGTAAAAATCTTATTTCTTAAGTAAGATGACTTATTTTCTTGTCAAGGTGAACTTACTGAAACTATTTACAGGATCCACAAATAAAACGGATGCTGATAAAGGAGATAAACCTGGAAATATAATAACTTCGAATTTTCAAAGTTTCATTTTGTGATTATATATTAATCTCAGTACTAATTAGTTCCATTTGGGGTTCATATCTAATTACAATGACCCTATTAGAATGATTAGTTTGATTAAAAAAAGATTCAAAATGATTTACTTACAACTTTAAATCGGACCAATCAGGCTGTAATTTCCACCCAGACACCTTTAGATATCAAAAACTGAATTATTGTGTAGTTATGAGAAACTTACTTTTTTGTGCTTCATTATTCATATAACCTTCGGGGAGGTGTAAGGAGCAGGCGCTTCCACATAATGAGTATTAGGAATCTGCCAGGAGAGACCCGTGTCAGTAAAGAAAACATTAACTCAATTTTGCAGTTGCGAACAAAAAGGCGTTAATGAGCTTCCTAAAAGGTAAATCCAGTCTCTATAACATTTTATTTTGCATCAGTAAAAAAATATCACGGATGTACATTGTAATACACATTTTACAAACTTACATGATGATCATGGCAAATATTTCCTAACATGACGAAAGTCGTTTATAAAACAAAAGATTTTAAACTTCCCCAACTCTCAAACTCCATTTCTATTGTGTTACTATTAACGATAACATCATCCTGAAACAAAGAAATGCAAACATGGTAAATTCCTAGAGGATTTTTAGCACCCATAGTTGCTCTCTTAGCGAAAACAAAACAGTAACAGCGAGAAATTTGTAGCATCAAATAATATACGCATACATTACAATAAGATCATTATGCATTATTATGGTAAAAAAAATCCATATGAGTAGTATATAATGTTGACAATGGGAACTATGTACAGTTGTTATCAGCCTTTGATCTTTTCGATATGTTTTGTCATAACACATAAGCATGAAATTCATATTATGACATGTAAATGAGATTAAAAGCATTAAGCATAGGTAATAATAATGATGATGTATCTGATATGTCCTTATCTATGAAGCTTTTATTTCCTTTGATATTTTAAATGCGAAAAGATAAATATGTCAACTGTTTTATGCTTAAAGATATGCCAAAAATAATAGAATCGTTAATCGTTATTTTGTGCTAAAAGTATGCGTCAAAATCAAATATTCCCCAAGATATTAGCAAAAACTAATACTTAGAGTTCACACATGAGTTCAAACAAGTAATTTGTGATTACATTGTACTAAATTTTGCAATTGGATTAATAAAAATCATTCTTTCTCATGTTAACATAAATCCATTATATTTTTGTCCCAAGACAATATGAATGAATTTCCATCACACCAATTCTAAAATAGTTAAGTACAATGCAGACCCATTTTTAATTAAACTGTGCTTGATCGTGCTAAAGAGGTATATATGAGGTATTAGTAGAAGGTGATCAACTTCTTATATTAGTGTGATAACCTTTCACGTGATAGTTTTTCTTGCGTTGTCATCTAGTACCTTCTTATGTGCAAGTACTTGTACCAAAGAAAAGATCAAAAATTATGAAGTATAATGCATAAAAATTTGAAACATTTTTGTGTTGGAATAGTAATTGCATAGGAAAGGTAACCCACATTTGGTGCAATATTAACTTGCATATATGTGCAGTAGAGTGGAAAAATAAGTGATCCCAAATCACCCCTTTTACGGTCTAAGATTGAGATGTTGATTATGTTTGTCAGGATTTGTGCTATTATAGCGGAGAAAGTAAGTAATCCCAAACATCCAAATTATTACTCTGAAGGCCTTTGTGTGGGTGTTTAGGCATGAGGGGATTGAGTTCATTTTATCTTTTACGAAAAAAAACTGAATCATTGTGTGGGAGTATTTATGAAATAAAATACCATTCACTAATTTGTAACACTATGTTTGTGAATTTAGTGATCCTCTGTGTTATTAAAACGATTAATGGGATCATTTTTGTGGATAAAGAAAAATTTTTTTAAATTCGCTATATATCGTGGTTTTAGTTCAGTGACATAGTTTCCGTTAGTCATTTTTTTGTCAAAAGTTCAGATCCAATTTACAAAAGTGGAGTTCATCGATCAGCGAATCGGTCGACTTCGACGGTACATATAGTATATGCATATAACGATATGCAGATTCCCATAGCAATTTTTTAAATCTTTAAAAACAAATTGTTTCTGATATACGATTCCCTACTCATAAACGGCATACACAATAGCCAAACCCATGAAGATCAATATGCAACATACCTTTCAGTGTGTTGTGGTCAACTTTGCCCAATCATCTTGGGAGCCATTATCACGTAATAGGAAAGAATCTAATGCGTCCATTCACTCCACATAGTGCTTTTGCAACAGCGGGCCCTTGATTGTATCATCATCTAGATACTGTTATATCGCTCCCGAAAGCCGTTTTAAGTTTAACTAAACACACACTATATACACCATAGGCAAGGACTCCGATTAAAGAGAAAGCAATGTAATATAACGAAAATTTTCGTTAAAGTAGGCACCAAGCTCTAGTTCAAAGATACTTATTTGAGATAATAAAGATATTTTATTTATGTACAGTTAATAATAAAAAGGGTATACATTAAGTTATGGATTTAGCAGTGCAATCAAAATCATCAATCTAGAAAATACCATCTAGTTTTGGTCCTTCATTCTGCCTGCGGTTGTTTTTGGATTTTTGGTGGAAAGGCGATCAGTTAACTCACAAGTTGTATACTTAGTTTAAGCAGTATGGATAAAAGTTATTCCCAATCAAGTAAAAGTGGTATTTATTTATCCAAACGTTTTAGCAGAAAAACATAAGCAGCTTTTGGGTGTGACTGGAAAATGCATTGAAAATGGTAGTGTTTTTTGGGAAATAAGTATGCAGCAGATTCTCAGGATAACAAAACCCAAAACGTGGGACCATCGCCATCAAACCGCAAGCTACTTATCTCACCCTCATATTAGCAATTTATGTCTATGAAAACACTCAAAACACTATTATATCATTTAGTAAAGTAATAAACAACTTCAATGAGTAGAGCTTAGGCTTTACATTCTGAATTGATAAATGCTAATTATCGTGCTTTAAGCGCAAAGATGCAGTTGCTAATGTTGTGTTAGGCAGAATTGAAACGGATCTCTCAGGAAGTGAAGGTGAGTGACAGTAGCAAAAATGTCCCAAAGCCTGTTGCAGCCTAGACCGAAGTTTTATAATTTTCTATGTTAATAATGGGCTCTTGGAGAGATCGTTGTGCCATGTATATTGCAAGAAATAAGGACTTGTGGCCAATCCTTTCAAGTAAGCGTTCAAGAATTCGAGGAATTAGAAGCACGTGCCCATATTCAATGGGACTTACCTATTAATAAATAAAACAATAATCCATTACAATTGCACTATATAGTTTGAATTTGATTGTTCAAACTATATTCCTAATAGCAATTGAAACAATTGTTTGCAGAGGACCTATCACAACTACTAGACTATATAAAACAATAAGTTCAACTTGTTTAAATGCAACTAAACCAGCCAAAGTATTATTAACAACATCTCTTAAAAAAACACAAATCCATATGATCTTTTCCCAAAATCAGAAAGAAAGAAAAAAGTAATAATCGATATGAACATCTACCAAGTGTTATGAGACATAGAAGCTGTAATTATGAATCAAAAATCCACAATAACCAAAAACACATAAAAACACACAATTAAAAAAACTTACAGTAACCTTAAAACCCTAAAATTAGTCATGGAGCATGAAGAACTAAATATCTTGATTTTTATAAACCTGGTGTTTGGGGTTTGGAGGTTTTTGATTTAGTGATTTTTATAAAATAACTTAGACACTACCTGCTCAATTTCCTCATCAACTTCAGACTTTGACTTCTTGGATTCTTCATCATCTTCACGCGCATCGTGTACATATAGACAAATGTAGATTTGTGAGTAGATGTAACAAATTTAATATACAAAATTATCATCAAATTCGATCATAAAAACATATCTTTAAAAAGTAAAAAGAAATACAACTTTATCCAAAATTAAAAAAAAACGACCTTGTGATCGTGAGGAGATCGCCGAAATCGCCATTATTTGATTTCTGGTTTTGATTGTTATTGTGTGATAAATTCCAGTGAGTTATACTTTATTTGTGGTCTTTTCTGGATCGTCTCATGTTTGGGGACAGGTGTAGAAGTGGTAAGTGGTATTATTAAAAAATTTGATGTTTTGTGGGACAATGTGTGTGTAATCTTGTTCCAACCACTTTGCTAACACAATTTTTATAGAAATATTATTATGTTCATAAAAACATTAACAATTATTATTTCTCCAAAAAAAAATTAGCATCTGAGGTACGTTTCAACTACCATAAATGTTAGTTTTTCCGATATAAAAGAATGAATAGAAAATCAAATATATCCGTTAACAGTCGTTGTATAAAATTTAATTTATGATAAAATGACTTAGATAGTAAATCTATAGGTAGAAGATCGAGATACATGCCAACATCGAAGTTGTGTATATAAACGACTAACTTACATGACTAATATATCTGCGTCTTAACGATTTTGCGTACTTTTTGTTTTGAAAAATTTACAGTGTTCTGATTTTTTTTTGTGCTGCTACATGTCGCATTCTCTTTACTTTTAAAAGTGTACTTTTTATAGGATTGCATAGTATACAAACACAACATGAACCACCACAACGCGTAGGCATCCACTGGCCACCATCAAATATAAGATCCGCGCACCTCGTCCATTCTATCATATTCAAGTACCACCATTAACCTGACAATGTTTGTGTTGTGTTGTGATCCCCTTTTAATCAAACCCCTCCAGATTCCTTTGTTTGTTGTCTAACGTTAATATGGTAAACTTCTGCACACAATATAACTGAGATTACAAAGAATGATGGAATTTTCATCAGATCGAACTACCAGTGATCATGAACATGCTTATAAGAGCCACCTACGCACCTAGACTAAACCTAAAAAATATCACCCTAAGTACCTTAACCTAGCTAATAGAACCAAACTGCCTATCCCTATAAGAACCAAACCACAAACGCCTATGCCTCCTCTTCCTTGCTATAGCCTATTTGTGCACCCGATGACTTAAATTCCTAGGTCCGCCCCTGTTGTCAAGAGTAAAAGTTACTTTATACTCCGTAGTTATGTTTTGACCCACATAAAACTGACGATTTTTGATAATTTATAATGTTAATTTGGCATTCGTAAATTCTCGAAAATCATTAGCTTCAAATCTTTGGTTGCTATACTGATATAATGATGTACATGAGGGTAGAACATAATATTATCATAGCAACCAAATACTATATATGTCCTATATTTATACTCCATGTTTCCTTTTTAAGATGTCTTAAATTAATTGTTCACTTTTAAAAATAGATAGAGAATTTAGATCAAGTTTACCATATCACCCTCATTTGTGGTTATTATTACAAACTTTAAAGAAGTTATAAATTAAATTGGTTATTTGTGTTTTTAAAGATAAAATTGTATTATGGCAAAACGGTATAAAAAAGATCACCGAGTGTTTAGTGGTGAAAAAACTATAACCAATAATATTTTTTTTTTTTAAAATGTGTGTTTTTTTGTTTTTTATCGGAGTTTTGGATAATAATTATTTGGGGACGGAGGGAATAGTGTATAGGGAGTAAAGTTTACGCCGTTATCTTTTGTTCATTGCTTAATAAAACAATAGTTCTTTCTGTCTCATTATAAATCAGTCAACACATGTAATCGAACGATTAGAATTATATGATGATTTTATATGTTTAATTTATAAACGAAAAATAGAAAAAGAGGTCGTTATAAATAAAAAATACAAATGGGTCTTCGAGAAGATTTTGATAGAATTTTTTGATCTGTAGTGTAATTCTATTATATTAAAAGGGGGGATTTTGACACCCCTTAATTTAATGAGGTTTATTGTTTGTTTTGTGTATACATAAAGGCTTGCATGTTGAATCCCAATTACTGAAGTATTTTGTGTACCTTTTATGCTAGGGAGTTATATAATAGGATGGGGAAGGGATTCTGAAGATTAAGATTGAATATGTGTGGTAGGGGTGGGGGGGTAGGTGTTTCTTTAAGAGTGTGATGATTTTGATAGTGAGGTTATTTAATATCTTGCTCACATTATGTGTTTATCATGGGGTGTTGTTTATAGGAAGGGCGATTTTGTTGTAAAGGGTTCTTAACTGAAGTGTGGGGTTTGTGATTGATTGAATGTGCATGGATATCACAATTTTTGCTCTTTAGTTGCGCCGCTCTTTTATTCTTTTTTTATTGTTGCTTTCGTTTTATTTGGTCATATAATTAGCACAAATTTTTTGGGGTTACGATATTGCTCTTTTTTTACTTTTTTATAATGTTGCTCTTGGTCATTTGGTTTTAAACTACTAGAGCATATTATGGTTTTCATTCTTGATGGAGTTCATGTGCTTATTCAGTATGTATCTTATAGTTTTGTTTACAAATGGAATAAACTGAAGGAGAGATGATTAGGAATCTAAAATGTAGTGTAGTAGTAAATTTATTTTAATAGATCCTGTCCCATTTTTTTTTTTTTTTTTTTCATTAAAGGTGGTAGAAACTTGTTTGTGGTTAAAGTCTTTTGTGTGGGGCTTATCTTATTTACCTATTGTTAGTCTTTCGGCAAAGCTTCTCGATAATTTATAAACGAAATAGAAACGTATAAATAAAAATACCAAGGGTCTCGAGATTTTGATAGAATTTGATATGTAGTGCTAATCTATTATATTAAAAGATACAGCCCCTTAATTTAATGAGGTTGTATCCATTAAAGTCTTGCACTCCCATTCTGAAGTATTTGTGTACCTTTAATGCAGTATAATAGGAAGGGGAAGGGTTCTAAAGATTGAATGTGCATGTATACAATTTTGCTCTTTAGTTGCGCCTTTTATTCTTTTTATTGTTGCTTTCGTTATTTGGTCCTATTTGGTTAACCAGATTTGCTCTTTTTACTTTATAATGTTGCTTTGGTCATTTGGTTTAACTACTAGCAGATTATGGTTTTCATTCTTGATGAGTACATGTGCTTATCAGAATGTATCTTATAGTTATTGTTTACAATTGATAAACTGAGAGATGATTAGGAATCTAATCGTAGTCGTAGTAGTAAATTTATTTAATAGATCCAGTTCCCATTCATTAAAGGGGTGTTTGGGTAAGTCTTTTTGTGGGGCTTATTTACCTATTGTATCTTGGCAAAGCTCTTAAGCCCTTTTGGATGTTTGGGTAAAGTCAAATGACATATGCTTATGAGCTTATTAACCTACTTTTGAGAAGCTCTTTTGATATGGCTATTTGAGAAAGCTTGCAATTTGTTTTTGAGGAAGCTTCTTACATACAGTATCATGTTCTATTTTTTGTCTTTTGATATACGATTTTGATGTTAGCAGATTTAACCGCAGGTAGACTTGATACGTTGGATTCCTAAGGTATGTAAACTATGTTTTAGTTTTGTATAGAGTTGGTTATTGGTTTCATTGTTATATTTGGATTCCGTTTCAAGTTATGATTCTTTTTTATTGTTAGTTTGGCCAATAGTTTATAGATTACCACCAATATTTGATGCACATTGACTGTTTGATGAAATGTATAAATGAAAAGAAAAACTGGAGCAGGGGTTATCTTATACTAGGATCAGGAAAATAAACGGCCTATTGATGGTAGATTACTATGGTGAGTATGATATTTTTATTATTTTAAGGGGGTAATAAACTCTTAAACGGTACCAGTTGCATGTCTGATTCTATGATTTCTATTACAGACACGAAGACGACAAAACGAGAGGTTCATAAAAACAAGAAGGTGAAAAAATTTAAGACACATATATACAAGGCTTATAAAACTTCGGAGCGTTAGAGGATTATTTTCGTCCCCTGAGAGAAGAAGCTGGCTGAATAGATTATACATGCCTCGGTGAAATCGGGTCAGGTCACTTAGTGGGTTTTGTCCTTTTTCAGGTGACTTCTTCACGTATGTTGATAGGTAGCAAGATTATTGGAATGGGTATTATATCTTTGCTATTGATATATTTGGGATTCTAATTTGAATCTGTTAAATAGTACTTTGAGTTTCTGCGTTTATCTATTTGATCCCGCTCACGTAGTAGAAATTCACATAGTTTTTAAATTCTGTAGCATCATTCATTTGATTTTTGTACTAGATTATACAAACAGTTTTTAGTTACTAGCTTTGGAGAAGCAATCACAAACATACCCTCAGTTTTCTAGACCTAATACGTTCATTTGTTTGTTGATTGAACATCTGCAAACTCACGATATTTTTTGTGAGTACATTGTTGTTGAAGTTGAGTTCTTGCAAGGGCTTAATGATGATAATGATGAAAACAGGAGTGAAGGGTATGGATCTGTTAGAAGAAGGTTGGTTAAAAAGGCTGAGAGAGTTGACTCTTTCGATGTTGAAGCTATGGCTATTGTTGGCTCCCATGGTCACCATAACAATTAACAAGGTTAGGCCAATGGTTAAAACATTTTATTAAAGAAACTTGGTTTGCGAGCATAATATTAGGATTACTGGAGTTAATGGATTGATATCTTTGTATGTGGTTGCATTTGGTGATTTTTAGATGTAGATATTTTGGTTTATGATACATCTATTAGTAAATGGCATAATTTTCGTATGATAAGTGAACATTCTACTGAACCATGGTAGGTAGGAACTCACATGTATATTGCAAATGCTTATTAGTTTGCTAATGGTTTACGATTATTTTTATAGGATCCTTACGAGTTTGTATTCCGGAACCGTTTGCATCTGGGGTTACCAGTCTCAGGTATGGAATTATGACGATGTTGTTTTCATTGTTTGTTTTTGGACTAGATTATTTGAAGTACTTACCAAGTGCTTAATAGCTTAGTGGATGATGTATAATTGGTTTTTATTTGAAAGCCATAATATTTTCATATGAGCCTAACCAAACACCCCTTTAGTTTTTAAAATAAGTTGATAAGTAAATCCAGACACTATCTTTTGCGTTGTGTTTTGATAACATAAGCTGACAATTTGTTATTCACGTTTATTTTGCACCAGATTAGGCTAATGGTGGTATTATGACATGTGGTGGTTTGTGTCATGTGCTAAATAGCGTGATCAGTAATGTGTCATGCATTAGAACAAACTGGATCTTCGAGGTAAGTGTACCAATCAATTTTTTCCGTTACTTCATTTCTACCGACATAATCTTATCCATGATTCTAATTATACTAAACATTGCTTATACTGCACAGGAGTGGAAGAATGCAAATAGAAACTACGCAAAGGTTTACAAACGCCCAGTGACGATCCCCTTCTGCACATCTGTTCCCCAAAAGCTTATTTGTATTGCTTAAATGAAATTGCAATCTAGGTCATTACTAACTCGAGCTATGGAAGATGGACAGTTTGACCAAATTGTCGACTGACATTTACCATGCGACTACAACCATAATGAGAGGGCCAAGATGGTATCGTGTGTAGTAGTATGTCTCCGACACTCGGTTCGCTGCAGGCCCAAGAATGGACCAATCGTTTGAACCTTAGAGGAGCGATGTACCAAGCCAGGATAATCCTATCAGGTTTAGCGACTCCAGACTACTCTAAGCAATTTGTTAATTTAGTTTTAAGTATAGAACTTCTGACTTGATAATCATCTGTTAGTAGGGAGTGAAAATAGTGGCGGAGAACTGAATTCTGACATTAGCCAAGAGATGTTGAAGGGAGAAACCGAGGCGGATGATAGGAGCGGGAACAAAGTAATGGTGGTCGTTGATTCAAATATGGAATCCAAAGGTGCACTTCATTGGGCTTTTGATGATACTGTCCAATACCAAGATACCATGATTCTACTTCATATTGCCACCGACTCAAAACTAGGTAAATTTATAAACTTACTAACTTATTTTTTCGTGGGTATGAAATGACAAGGTCTAATCAAAGTATATATGTTCTACTATTATAAAAGATATCTTTTGTCCCACAGTAATTTTTTCCCATGTATGGACTAACATTAATACATACGTACTTCACACAAATGTGGCTCAGGATTAACTTATATTCCTTGCTAATATGAAGAGGTACCATTTTCTAATCATTTAATTATACGTAGGTCGAATTTGTGTTGTTTCCCCCCACATATTTTGTATGTAGATTTGTTGTTTATATTGTACTGAAATTCTAACCGGCGCGTTTTATAATATCAGGTGACTCCAACCTCTTTTATATCCTGACATGGGCAAGTCAATCAAAGAGCATATGTACATCTTTGCTCCTTAAAGAAAAATCTTGAAACCATAAGGCTTGAGGTTAGTAGAATCATCCATAAGATGTATGCTTATTCATTAACTGTATTGTGACTTAAAGTATCAATAACCAACGCGAGTTTCAAAACGCAAAGCCCAGCACGCTAGTACCCCCATCAAAATCATAAGCTGATCACAATAAAACCTTGGAAAATTCAGTGAACAACATAAGGTATTTTTGCAATGGACCCATTTTCTTCGTAAGTACTAATGTTGTTGCGCTAATAATTTATTATTTCTTGTTCAAGTATTGAAGCATTGATTGTTCTAAAAATTGTGTTTGTTTTTATACATGTGCCACTGTGGATGGTAACAGGAGAACGACAACCTGCAAGACTAAAAAACCTATATCTAAAGACCATAATAAGACATGATGTCTCTTTCTTCGACAAAGAAAGAAACATAGGCGGAGTCGTCAGTAGGATGTTTGGTGATACCGTCCCCATACAAGGACTTGCTATGGCTATTTCCGTGTTCACTTGATAATAATTTCCTTTACCGTTAACTCATAATCCATGTGCCAATGGTGTCCCTTTTGTTTACTTTTGTGAGGTTTGTACTATATGGCAGATGAGCGGGTTAGTAGCGAGTCAAAACATGTAAACTTTGTTGCATACGGTATCAGCAACCCCATCGGATTCGCTAAATAGATTGGCATTCAGAACAACAGCAGTAACGCATGACGCGGCGACCTGACTTGCCAAAAAAACAACAATAGTAAACAACCAATTCATGTTGACAATCTTCACAGAACAGTTGCATCAAAATATAATTTGTAGGAATGGCATAACATTAATAAAATTATCTATATATTCATATTGTAAGGTTGCAATTCTTATTTAGTCATGTGCACTTCTTTGTCAACTCTATATTATATCCCAAAAATCTCATTTAAGAGTATCAAGTTATTACATCAGGTTCTTACTCACATCGGGTGCACCAACACAAATACACAACACATACAATGACATTTACAAAAATCTTCGAGCGGTATATGATATTAGAGTGGAAATAAATAGGTTTAGTTGGGTGGCTTTAAATATCCATTTATTTGAAAAGGTTTCAAACCTTAAATATTGGTCCTTGATTCAATTAGGTTTTAACAACTTTTAGGAGGTGTTTGGCCAAGCTTTGTTGAGGGGATTAGTAGCCTATTGTGGTTTCAAAAATCTTTTAAGCTCTTTAATGGGTCAAACATGATTTAGGTAATAAAGGGACGGGTCAAATGGGTTTAACACGTAAGTATACGTCCAAAATATATAATGGGTTGTATAGACCAAATGGGATTGGGAACGCTTCTTTAAGAAGGTTAATAAGTGGTGGTCTTGCAGGGGCGGTTTCACGAACATGTGTTGCTCCGTTAGAGACGAGTATGACCCATTTGATGGTAGGGAGTAATGGGCACTAACATACTTATACCTCCCCAACTCACGGAAACCGTAGGCAATCAACAATTAGATACAACCCGTGTGCATCGCACGGGTCTGCATGCCTCGTATTCGTAAAAGATAACATCTGGCATGAATGATTAGCTTCTTCACGAACGGTTTTAAGTTCTTTACTGGTGCACTGATGTTCTTTATTATAACGGACGTAGTAATGCACTTCACGGCACATGAGGTGGCACCAAAACTTATAAGAAGACTCATACGCGGTTTTCAAAACCGCGCGCGAGGGGCGTTTTCTTTATGATGAAACTTGTAAGGTGAGGAGCGTCGCTTGTATTTAAACCAAAGGCCTTGTGTCCTAATGGTACCCCTTGTTGTGTGAGAAACTCCTCAATCAAATGGTTGTGGGTTCAAGTCCTGCTTAGGACACGTGAGATGAATTTGTTGTAATTATATTGTGAGATAGTTAGTTGCCGTTCTAAAAAAAATAAGTGTATTTAAACGATGACGAGCAAGATATTCTTATACGGGTAATGATGATTAAAAGAAGAATGATGCCCATATGTGAAGGTAATTAAAAGGCCTTTATTAGGGTGGCTTTTACACATAGGGTGTATTTGAAAATTTAGTTGAAGCCGATAGGGGTGTGCATGGTTTGGTTTGGGTCGGTTTTTGATTAAAACCGAACAGAACCGAAATATTCGGTTTTGATAAAACCAAAATCCAGTTGTCTCAGTTTATTATCGCGTTTATATTTGAGTGTATAACAACAATCTTGTTTTACCAAGAAAATTGATTATTCTTTTTTATTTTTTTGTCAATTTGAGCCTAATAATGTTTATCCCAAATTTCTACAATTACACACATATAAATGACAGACACACACATGCAAGTGAACATACACATTCTATGATCATTGTAACATATGTATTGATATATTGTTAAGTAAACATACGTACACGACAAACACGCATATAAATGTTATGATAAATATATTATAATTCCACCAACAAAATAAATATGAATTCATAAACTTGATTTATATAGTCATTTATTTATATTACATTAATTATATATTATTATACAATAAAACCGGTTCGGTTCGGTATTTGGATAAAAACCGAAACCGAACCAGATTTTTTGATTTATGAAAAAGTAAAAACCAAACCATCATTTTCTAGATTTGTTCGATTATTTTGGTTTTATCGATTTTCGATTTGGTTTCGGTTTTTTTGGTTTTCTGCTCACTCCTAGAAACTAATACTTATATCGTAAGGTGTAAGAAGGTGTAAGGTTGAGTATTTTTTTTATAAATAATGCATAACTAATTTAGTTTGTAATTAGTAGTTTCGTTTATCGTAAAATTATATAATAAAAACAAGATTTTAAAGCCCGCGCGTTGTTCCCCCCCCGCCCCCCCCCCTGCCGCGGGATGTTTGTCAGGGTGAATTTGGTATACATCCAAAAGTATGTAGAGATCTCCACGTGAATCTGGTGCGAGCCAAAAGTCTCAGACATAGTACAGTAAACAATTGGCTTTGGCCATCGCATGGCTTTGGCCATCGCATCTTCACCTATATGTGACTTTCTAGTAAAGTCAGAATACTCGAAGAGAAGAAGCCTGGAGCACCTCTGGAGACAAAGCCTTCCATGCTGATGTCTTTCCAGCTTATGAGTGAAGATCAGGCTGCCATAAGCAAACAATTGTCAGCTCTAGAACGTTGGAAGTTTAAAAAATGCATATCAGTGAAGATTGGGCTAAATGTATTGTTACACATCAACGTTTAATAAAAATGTGACATACCTGTAAGAGTTTCATTTCCAGTGATGTTGGATAAACCCACGACACCCACTGAACCGCGACGCCTGAATTACAGCCCGTGAACCACTTCCCTTTAAACTGGCTTAAACTTTAAAGGGTCAGGCTAGTGGAGTTAGTAACAAACGAAGCACTTTCTTACGTCATCTTCTGTTTAAATTATCCAAGCGTGAGCAACCGTTTTGCATGGGCGACCACACATCCTTAGAATGCGACTAAATCATGACCTGACATCAGAAAAGCATTTAAATGTGTGTGCGTGACCAAATATCTCGTTCCAATGTCCTAAAGTCCATGTATAGATCTAAAATATGTTCCATAATATCGGCTATCTTTGAACAAATTCAACAATTCTGTGTCATCTAAATTGTTAATCTGAAATATCAGATTTTCTCATAATAATATCACTTTTGTGACATAACTGAGAAATAAAGACTTACAGTTTCCCAGAACTCGCGAAAAAGAACCTACATATAATCTGAAGGTGAGACTTAGCCAATCTTGTTCCAATCGAGTTAGCAGATAAGAACCTGCGTTTTATCTTGGATGGTTAGCTATGATACCAATTGTAGGATCCCAAATATACTACTTAACCATTTTCACATACAAGAAAATAAGCAAGAAATAAGATGTAGAAAAGAGATGGAAGATAGAAAGAAAATAGAGAGAAGTTAGAGAGATAAAGTAGAGAGAAAGAAAGGAGGATTGGATCATCATAAGTGTGTAAACTTACAAATGAGACAACCAACCTTGTCCGCACATAGAGAAGGTGTATTTATACTAGGAAGCCTAAAGGGCTTGTCCATGTGCCGGGCTTGGACTTTGGTTGGGCTTTAGCCCATAACTTATACAAGATTAGATTAATAAACGAGCCCGGCACCCTTTCTAGCCTATTACAACATATATTTTATAAAGACCGATGATTCCTGACTGAATGACCGAGCTTCCATTTTTGACTCAATATTTTGAGGCTAATAGAGTATGTCTTTGTATCTTGAGCATGAGCATGTGGTGATAAATTTAACTCTGCTGGAATGAGGTTGTAACACCGTCGTCTAAACCTACATATATAGGGTTAGCAATAAACACTAGATATGAACGAATATGGCTTTGTCATTCATCAAATTTCGGTTACGTTAACCTCCGGTTTCGTGAGGACTGACGTGTGATCAGGAGGTACTTTCCACGTTTCTAATCTAAAGAAATGCTTATCTGACAAATCCCTTGTCATTCCAATGAAAGAGCTTCGACTCGATGACAAACTCAACTTTGTGGAAGAACCAGTGGAGATCATGGATCAAGAAGTCAAGAAACTAAAGCAAAGTCGTATTCCTATAGTCAAAGTAAGATGGAACTCTAAAAGAGGACCAAAATTTACATGGGAACGCGAAGATCAAATTCGTGCCAAATATCCACATCTGTTTTCAAACACCACTCCAGCATCCAACTAAATCTCGGGACGAGATTTCTTTTAAGGGAGGGAGACTATAACAACCCGCAATTTTTATCAATGTAAATATCCATCTATTAAATTAGATGCACTGTAATATCCATCTATTATATATATACCACCTTTTTACAGGGAAATTTTTGCTTTATCTCATTATGCAACGTAACTTGCATCTCTAAAGTAAACGAGCTCACGCAACCTCTACCAATGCCATCTCTATCTATGTTTATATCATGTAAACATCCTAATATGTCAAGTCTATATCTTAATATCATTTTTACCAAGTACATTATCCATTTAACGTACTTTTCAAAACGTTATATCAAAACAAGCATTAAACGTTAACGTTTATATCAAAACCCTAATTATATATAATGTATACATATAAAATAAATGTACAAGCCTATAAAGTATGTGTATAAGTATCATATCACAACATTTGAATATCTTTTCCCTCCTAAATCAAGTTACAACTTTCTAAAGCTTAATGTACAAGTCAATAATGCAAGAAAGTTAAACTAGGTCATTTTACCTCCAAATTCATTTTAGTTTCTTACTACCACTTTAACACAAGGTACAAGCACTTAATGCATGACTCCTAAACCCTAAACCTAAACCTTAATTCATTCTAAACCCTAATCTAAAAACCTAAACCCTAAACAAAACCCTAAAACCCTAATCTCACTTTAAACCTAAAACTAAGCCCTAAAACTTAAAACTAAACCCTAAACCTAAAACTAACCCTAATCCCTAATCCTAAACACTAAACCATAATCCTAGAAAAAAACCCCAAAAAAAAATAACAAAAACAAAAAAAAATTACCTAATCTATCCCTAACCTAACCCTATAACCTATCTTTTTAAAACCCTAAACCCTAACCCAAAAATAAACCAAACCACCACCTATTTTCTTTCATTTTTACCCATTTTAAACCCAAGTTACTAACCAAGCACCTCCATGACCTCACCCTTATGTCACCAATCAGCTTACAAGTACCTCTATCTCCTCCCTTGGCCACCAAGTTGTCCAAGTCACCACCTTGTCACCCCTTCCTAGTCGTTGCCTCTAAACACCCATTCCACATCTTCATAGCTAGTTCTAGCCTTCCTTAGTCATCCTGCTAGCATCTCTTACTCACCTCAGCTAGCTAGGACACTTATCAAACCCTTAGATGATAAGAAAACTTGAGCACCAAGGGTTTTTGACCCTATATATACGCATACATACACAACACTTTCATTCACACCTCAAACTCATCTCACACAATCAAATGGATTCCTAGCCATTCATAGCCGCATATAAAGAATCAAGAGAATTCTCCTAAGCTCACAATAGAAAAACGAAGTCTTGAAGCCATTCCTAGGCGTACGAGTCATAAAAACCTATTTCGACCCATTTTAGCTCAAGTAAGCCTAAGATCTTGTTCCATAAGCTTATATTCTGTATTAGAATGTTCATAATACTCTTAAAATCATATATGAACTCTTGTTTGAAGCTTTGAATCCTCAAACCCATGTGTTTTTTATTAAAACCCTAAAAATGACCCGTTTTGATTTTCTAGCTAACGAATCCTTTTTCTAAACTTTTGTTACGTTAGAACATCTTATTTTAGCTTATTCTAATAAGATATAACCTGAAAATATCATTTGGAATCCTAAAATAAGCTTGCATGGCTTTTTGGACTTGTTTTGCAAATATTTCCATGCATAAGGGTATATATCGTAACTTTCTGAAATTTATAACTAAAGGGGCTGAAAATGGCATTATTCTAAAGTTATAACTATAAGGACCTATTTTTCCAAGTTTCAAAGTTAAAGGTTTAAATTATATATACTTTATATATAAAGGACTAAAGTCATAAAAGTTTATAAACCAAGGGTATATATTGCCAATTTTGCAAACTTGAACATATAAAATATTATATTTTTATATAAATTATAAAAATATATATTAATATTATAAAACTCGATTTTATTAAAACCCGACACATATATCGTTATTAATCATAAATCGACGCATTATTTCGTCATATATTTAACATAATTTATCATCAACTAACTTTTGAAGAAACTTAAAATCTTATCGTATCACGTTACTAGGGAATTTCATATGAAGGGTTTCATTGGAGTTTTCATTTTGACGAGTTTGCTAGGTTTACGATTTAAAGTGCCTAGGATGGCCTCTGGATTATGATAGCCCGAACAACGATACTATATTTCCATAATAAATCAAAGATATACGTTAAGATTTATGAAGTTTTGAAACATAAACCATCACACTAAGATTTGACATATCACCCCAGGTTGCGTGACGAAGCCGTTACTTTCACTTGATATACTTTTGTCATCAATCAGATTTCCCTATACTGTTAAGGTGAGTTCATAGCCTCGCATTTTAACTCTTTTAAATTGTTTTATAAACTTGCGAGGGGGATACATGCTTAAAACCTGAATGCAAGTGTTTTTCCAACTGTATGCTATCCTGATATATTATTGCCTAAGTCCTTACTTTTGCCATTAAGACCCCTTTAACATGAACCGTTAATTACTCTTCGGAGTGAGCGCAAATGCTGTGAATAGATCTATTTGGGATTGAGCATCCCCGTTGGTGTACCTAAACTTTCTGGTAACCAAATGCACTTCATTTGAAACACTATGCAGGTGTTAGGCAAAGGCACCCGTTGGGGCAACTTGTGATTATTGATTTTCTCAATGTCTCGGTGTCATAAGCTTAGAGCATAATACTGTTTTCTATAATAATTGTACTCATTGCATTTATTACACTTATGGGTGTATAACAACGTAACCCACTATTGTACTTGTATTCAAACTATTTATCATAAACCTATGAATTTCACTCAACCTTTGTGTTGATCTTTTTAGCATGTTTATCTCAGGTAATTGAGTAACTTATGGCACGGAGTGGCACGGACTTGAAGATGGCTAAACTGTTATCATTCAAACTTTATGTTTTCATGTAGATTTTGGGACCTCTATTTGTAAAAACTCTGATGAAATAATAAATGATAACTTATCTTTTAAAAACGTCTCTTTCTATTCGTTTTCTATGATTATGACTGTTGTACTATGAAATAATACCCCAAATTAGCTTCCGTTGCTATATGACAAAAATGGGGGTGTTATAGATTGGTATCAAGAGCCACGGTTATAGAGAACAAGGTTAAAACCTTAACTATAACTACTTTTCTTTTTTCCATCTAAGAAAATCTTCTGTGCCACTATATCTCCCGAATAGTATGTAAAAGTACATAACTATTATACTATTATATAAATAATTTATGTTATTTACCGTTGGGTTGTTAACAGAGTAATGTCTTCTCTCAACGAGATTGAGGATGTTTTTTCCTCTAACTTTCCAGACTATATCTCGGCTTCCCCGGACTATGTCCCAGCTTCACCGGGAAATACTTATTCTAGATTTTCAAATAAATCATTTGGTTTAGTTCCAATAGCTTCACCAACTCTTTCACTTTTTTATAATGACCCTTATATGAAGGTTATGCAAGCATATGATGCCATTAGTCCACCACAAGTTACTATTCCACCCCAACTGTTGTGTCTCCATTTCTAGTGTTATCACTATCACCAATGTATGATTCCCGAGATTTCTTTCCCCCCAAAGAGATTCCACCATGACAAATGATAAATTCAACCCTTTATATATATTAAATATAATAAATATATAAATATATAATAAGAACCAAAAATCTTAATGTAGAAAATCCGGAAGTATGATTCCCGGGTCGTTATCCCCAACGAGGAATGCAATGGAAAGTCGTTTGTCGGTTTGATACTTGATGCTTGAATGGAACAAAGATTTTGAATTTTTTTTCTAAATTCTACGGGAAAAAGCAATTAAAGGGCAAGCTACATTAAAACGAAAGCAATTACGAAATTAAAAACGAAAACGGGAACGTAAAAACGCAACTTAAAAAATCTAAATTATCAAATTTTAATCCTAGAATGATTTTTAACTTTTAATTAACCCTAAGTGACTAAAAAGCAAGAACAAAGAAAACTAGACCAAAAACGAAAGTGGTTTAAGCTTAAAAACAAGAAAAACGCCCGTTCTTTAAAAAACGAAATTGTAAAATTTTAACCCTACGGATGCAAATTTAATTTTCCTAGGTGCTAAATGATAAAAGAAAATTTTCTAAAAAAGAATTATATTATTTTGATTTTTATTTAATTTTTTATTAATTAAAAACAGTTTTAACAAGAAAAAGTAATTAAAAATACTAAATGAAATGGGAAAAATCTGAAAAATTGCAAGAAAATACTTTAAGCTATGAAAATCCTAGGAAAAATACAAACTTGGACAAACAGCTTATAAGTAAGCCGTGAATAAGCCCAAAAGGGCTGAATGCTTAACATGCTAAAAAGCCCTTAAATAACTAACCACTTGGGACTTATAACGAAAAAGTCTCAAGGGCGCAGCGGTAAAGGGTGTGTGATAAACGGGTTGAATTTGGTTGAGGTTAAGGGTTCGAGCCTTGCTCACCCTCAACTTCCCAATTTCCTCGTTTTTGCTTTTTGCAAGTTTTTTTTGGAAAAGCTAGAATAAGCAGAAATATACAACTTAAAAAAACCACTTTTTTTTAAAACTTAAAAATAAGCACAAATTAAGCACTTGAAACCTGACAGAGGGCTTTTTTACACTAAATAATATAAAAGGAAAATGATTAGCTATTTTAGAGCTAATAAGCAACTGAAAAAAGGAAATAAGCTAAAACAGGTAAAGGCTTAGTCTTAATAAGCATGAAAGATCACCAATAAGCAGCTAGAATAAGATAATACTAAGTTAAATGACAGATTAACTAATAAAGCTTAAAAACTTAAAATTTTCTAAGCTAAAATGCAAATAAGCTCAAATAAGATTTAACCTAAAGGAAATAAGCTAAATGGGACTTAGACTATCCTAATAAGCAAAACTAAATACTACTTAAGCAATTTCAAAAGCTAAAAAGCTCAAATAAGCTAAAAAGCTAAATGGCTAAATTCTGTTAACAAAACAGC